>CAUYSK010084349.1:0-26351 GCA_963575035.1 Avahi laniger
TTTTGTAGAGATAGGGTCTTGCTATGTTGCTCAGGCTGGTCTTGAACTCCTGACCTCAAGTGATCCTCCCACCTCAGCCTCCCAAAGTGCTAGGATTATAGGCATGAGCCACTGTGCCTGGCCTAAGAATTTGGATTTCTACCAAGTTCCTAGATGCTGCTAGAGATCCAGGAACTACTCTCTGGGAATCATTGCCCTCAACAAAGCCAGTCGAGCTAAGCCGTACCTGCTTATCTTTTTAAATCTGTAGAAGACATTTGAACTAGTCAAGGTTCTCCTGAGAAACAGAACCAATATAACACACACCCACGCATGCACACACACACACACAAACCACACGTAGGAGATTTATTATGGGAACTGGCTCATGTGACTATGGAAGCTGAGAAGTCCCACAATATGCCATCTGCAAGCTGGGGACCCAGGAAAGCCAGTGGTGTAATTCAGTCTGAGTCCAAAGGACTGAGAACCAGGAGCTACAATGTTCAAGGGCAGAGGAAGATGGATGTCCCAGCTCTAGAAGAGAAAGAGGGACAATTGGCCCTTCCTCCATCCTTTTGTTCTATTCAAGTCCTCAAGAGATGTTGTCCACCCACATTGGTGAGGGTGGATCCTCTTTACTCATTCTATTAATTCAAATGCTAATCTCTTCCGGGAACACCCTCACAGACACACCCAAAAATAATGCCTTTCCAGCTCTCTAGGTATCCTTTAGCCTAGTCAAGGTGACATATAAAATTAACCATCACAACATCTGTGTTCTGAAAATAGTTTTGTTTTTCTGCTTTTTTGCTGTTTTGTTTTTATTTTTTCTTCTTTAAAATCTCAGCTTTGTTTTTGCCTGTGATACCTGGGGCAAGAGCCCAGGGGAAGCTAGACTGCTAGACACTGGACTGAACTGCTATGGGTGTGGCAGCTACTGCCCCATGTCAGCATTTGGGCTTGAAGCTGATGGACAGAGAGGATGATGGCTCTAGACTCTGCTGACTATCTGTAAAATGAGGGTAATAACAATTTTTGCTTTGCAAGAATTAAATATGTTAACACATGTTAAGCATTTAAAACAGTGCCTGGTGCATATTAAGTGCTCAATAAATGTTAGTTATCGTGAACTGTCAGTGTAACAGTGCATGTTTCATGAACGTGGGGACATTCTTCCCTCTAACTTTATTCCATTCTAGGATATACTTCAGGAAGAAGCAAAAGAAGTGGTAGGAGCTGGACTTCCTGGCATCTAGAGTTTTACCAACAGTGATGGAAGCACAAAAATCATTCACAATAAATGGAATGAGATGGGGAAATGCAGCTTACTGCCATCAGTCTGATTCAAATTGCTGATGCTTGATCTGGATTCTTCTATCACTAGCAGGTTATGAACCACGTAGTCAACATATGTTTGGTGAATGGGACTGAACTGTGGAAGAACTCAAAATATCTGGATCTAGATCATATTTTGAGAAAACACTTAAAATTTTGGGCAAGCTTATGCAATAACCAAGCATGTTGTACATATGCAGTAAATTAATGATGGGTGTCACTTGTATCACCCAAGGAAATACTAAGTCTATCAGTTATCTATTGCTGCATAACAAATCATCCCTAAAACTTGGTGGCTTAAAAATGATAATAAACATTTATTAACTCACATAGTTTCTGTAGGTCATAAATTTGAGAATGGCCTGGTTGGGTGGCTAAGGGGTCTCTCATGAGGTTTCAGTCAAAACGTTGACTGGGAATGTAGTCTCATCTGAAAGCTTGACTAAGCACGGAAGATCCACTTCCAAGATGGCCTGTTCACATATCTATTGGCACGAGGCCTTAGGTCTCTGCCACGTGGACCTCTCCATAGGGCTGATTGAATTTTCTTATGACATGACAACTGATTTTCTCATTGCAAATGGTTTTCCCATCCAAAAGAGCAAGACAGATGCTGCAATGTCATTTGTGACTTAGCCTTGGAAGTCACACTCTGTTCTTTCTGCAATGTCCTGCTGGTTATACAAATCAGCTCTATTTAGTGTGAGAATGGACAATCTAAGGATTTGAATCCCAGCAGGTGGAGATCATTGAGGGCTGTCTTGGAGGATTGGCTACTACGCTTTGCCTCAGCAAAAACAGGGAAACGAATTAATTAATTAAAAAATTGTAGTGTTTTGTTCCTAGAATATAAAACAGCGTTGCTTCTTTATTGTCAGTTTGCAGATGGCAGCCTGTCTAAATCAGTCAGTAACACTGATGGTAGGATTGCACACATAAAGGAAAGGATTCCACAGCAACTTGAGGCTTAGTAAAAAGCCTCAGCTTAAGCAAGTTTTTATGGCTGAAACTGCCTAACGGTTGTTGCAGGAAAGTACACTGCTGAGTGAGAATGAAGGATTTATGGAGCTGTTTCAGGGTAGGGTGACCAGTGCTTTTGAAAAATCCTGCCCAAGAACACTTGAGGTATGACTTTCTATAAATCACAGTTACTGAAACGGACCATAGTCATTTTTTTATATAAACTTAGATTTTAAAAAATCAAAATAGTAGTAGTGCTATATTCATGGATGAGAGTGAGAGCTCGGCCATACTTTAAGAGTTAAATCAGTCAGATTAATCCATAAGAGATGGAGGCCATATATCAGCAAAAGACACTCGAAAAGACAAGGTTCACCAGGCCAAAGGCAAGAAGAACAGAGATTGACTTCAATTGAATCAGTGGAATTAATATGTTTCAAAAAGAGCAAGTCAACGAAGGGGGAAAGTCTATACAGAATATGGAAAAATGGGAACCAGAGGAAAGGCAGTAATAATAATATAGTAACAAATCATTTGCTGAGCAGTTACCATGTGCTAAGTACTTTGCATGAATCATTTAATTCACATAACAACTCTATCAGTGGAGAGTGAAGTGACTTTCTTAGTTAAGATCACTAGTGGTAGAGCTGGGATTCGAACCACATCCATAACGCTCCAAAGCCTATGGGCTTAACTATTCCTATCTTGTATTATTCTGGGGAATGGAGCTTTTGGCAGGAGGATCCCTTGTGGCAGGTTCACACCTAGAGCAGAGTTACAGGCATTGCACCGTTGTAGCTCAAGGATACTGGCCATTAACATTAGCCCCACAGTTCCAGGGTCCAGGTTCCAGAAGTCACCTTTCAGTCATGACTCCTCTTGCATAGAGAGAAAACAAGGTCAACATCTTGATAAAATAGGCTGGGCTGCTTGGCAGGTACTCAAGGGAACTAAAAAAATATTTTTAAAATGTTTAATCATGAAAGATTTCAAACACTCAGAAAAGTACAGAAAATAATATGAGATGACCCCAAATTAACCTTTACTGACATTTGGTCTCAGAGCTTTCAAACAACTCTGAGAGGTTAAAACATAGGGTCTTTACCTTAGGACAAACAGGCCCATGACCAGCACACCTATAAACTGGGTCAGAGTTTGCAAAGGCAGCATTATTGGGAATAAGCGTATGGCCTTGTAAGATTTTACTTTGAAGAACAGAACTCATCAGAGTGACTAAGTTGTGATATACTTCAGATCTCAGCATAAGCACAGCTTTCCTATCCACCCTGAAAAAGGCAGATCCTCTTAGCACAGTCTCTTATAGCATTATATACCTCTTCTTTATGCTCTTACCACTGTTGTGATGCTACTCTTATTTGCATGACTGTTGGACTAATGCCTGTTACCTCCATAGACTGCAAACTCCATGAGGGCTGAGTTTGTGCCAGATTTTATTCACAATTGTATTCCCAGCACTGTAGCACGCACTATAAATATCCCTCCAATGAATACATTCAATTTTAAATATCAATCTCCTTAGATATCTACCCAAGAAAAATAAAAACCTATGTCCACACAAAGACTTGTAGGTAAAGGTTCATAGCCCCAGAGTGGAAAAAATCCAAATGTCCATCATTTGGCGAGTAGAAAAATAAAAGGTAACATATCCACACAATGGAATACTATTCAGCAACAAAAAAGGATGAACTGACAAAATATTCTACAGTATGGATGAATCACAACATTTTGTTAAGTAAAATAAGCCAGACACAAAAGACTACATGTTATACTATTTCATTTATATGAAATTTCTACAAAAGGCAAAACTATAAAGAAAGCAGATCGATAGTTGCCTGGGCCTGAGGGTGGGATGAGGATTGACTGTAAAAAAACAAGGGAACTTCTGAAGATGATAGAAATGGTTTAAAATTGGATTGTGATGATGGTTGCACAACCGTATAAATTTACTAAACATCATCTAACTGAACACATGCAGTAGGCAAGTTGTATAGTATGTGAATTATATCACAATAAAGCTACCAAAAATGTTTAAAAAATCAATCTCCTTACTTAGTCATTTTATCCCAACTCAGGTTCTGTGAGACATTATTTCTGTGAGGCATTGTGCCAGAAACTGCTAGTTGAGTCTCTTGACTCTTTCTTTAGTGACAGACCCATTTTTTAAGTTGGCACATAGAAAAGCAAAATAAAATACATATTTCCAGTCTTCTTTGCAACCTGCGGTGGCCATGTGGCCAACTTCTGGCCAATGAGACATAAGTAAAAGTGATGTGTAGTTTTTCCAGGAAGGCTGTTTAAGGGACTTGGCTCCACTTTTTCCATTTTGCCTTTCCTTTTTCCTTCCAAGGACATGTGGACTGTTGCTCCAGCAGCCATCTTGGACCAGGAAGTGACCTTGAGAATGAAATCAAAGGATAGTGCAGCAAAAATATTGAAGCCTGGGTTCCTGAAGATACCATAGAGCTGTCATGCCACTCTTGGACTGCCTACATCCCAGGTTTCTTTAATGCAAGGCAAAAATAAACTTCAATCGTATTAGGCCTTTTCCCCCCTGTCATATGCAGCCAAAGTTAATCCTAAGTGATACCAATTTTAACAGGTGTTAAAGGAAAAGAGAGTTCAGTGGTCAAATAATTTTGAGAAATATTAAAGTTTAACAGATTTCATTAATGCAGGACCTCTTAGAGTTTTTAATATGCTAATAAGCAATCTCCGAGAACCTCCAGGAGGGGCCAGAGTATGCACAACTTTCCAAACTAACTTGAACTCAAAATCTCTTATTAGTGGAACATCTCATGGGACAAATGATTTGGGAAAAATGATATATTGCTTTAAAAAAATTCATATTTTGGCTTCTTTCTTTCTAATCCATCCTTTTTCTAGGTGGCTAGAGAGGTATGTCTGAAACATAAACTTGATGATATCCCATCCTTGTTTAAAATCCTTGAATGATTCCTGTAGGATGAATTTCTAACTCCTCCATGGAACATACAAGATCTTTTGTGATCTGTTCCTTGCCTTCTCTCTAGCCTCACCCTAACCATCTCCCTCTCTCACTATGACCCTTTTACAGTGCTGAGAACTGACCATATTTTCCCTAGGTTTTTTTTTTTTTTTTTACCTCTGCATATGCTCTCCTTCATGGAACACTTTCTATCTGCTACCTGGCATTCTACCTCTGATCCTTTAAGACCAGGCTCAGGTATGGGTAACACACTCATCCTACTATAAGCAATGCCTACTACAAGCCAGGCATCAGTGCTGAGTTACAAAAGCAATCCCTGCCCTGGAGCAATATGGAATGAAATGAAATTAGACAAGTACTGTATTAGTCAGGGTGTGCTAATGGCTGTAACAAATAACTTTCACATTTCAATGACTTGACATTATCACAGTTTATTTCTTGCTCATGGCACCATCCAGTGCAGGTAAGCACAGAGGCTCTATTCCATACATTCACTCAGGGACCCAGTCTTATGCCATTGCCATTTTCTGGAGCCTCTAAGTCCTCCACTGGATATTTTTGCATTTAGCCAGCACATGAGGAAAGGAGGAGAGTTTGAAAGATCATACCAGAGATTTTAGGGGATGTCCAGAAACAGGATATATCTACCACTTTTGTCCAGATTCCATTACCCAGAACTCAGTCGCATAGGCCTATCTAATTACTGAGAATTGTGGGTTTTTTACTACCCTAGGAGGAAAATGAAATGGGCAGGTGAAAAGAGCCTCTTTTCCTGCTACAGATATATAAACAAGAACAATAAAGAAGCTCACAGTCTAATGGAAGAAACAGACAAATGCGTAGAGGCATGAAAGCAAGAGAGAACACAGGCAGGATGCAACTTGCATTTGTGGAGTTACTAACAGAAAGTTCTAAAACTGCTGGAAGCCCTTCTGTGTCTCCTTTCAGAGCTTCTAAGGATTGCTTTTCTGGGGCCCTTTGCAAATGGAGACATATTATATGGCATAAAAATTCATGCATCACTGGTGTCACCCTCATAGCAGACCTTCAGAGCCTCACAGTGTCAACCATCTCTTGTTCCAGCAGCTGCTGTGGCATCCAGCTCTGCGTGGGCACCATCTGACTGCACACAGCTGCATCCTGATAGTGCTTTGCCTTGCAGCCCTGCTGTGTGCCTCTTGCCAGGTTCCCTGTTGACACTGAGTTTTGGGATGCCGCAGAAGCCCACTTGGCACCTATGCAGCAACAACTGGTGTGAATCTTTATCCAATGAGAGACGAGTGGGTGGATATATTTCTTTCTCTTCCTCCTCCCATTGGCTATTCTGAGACCCATTTCATACGGTTTCTCAGAAGATAATCCCTTGAGCAGAACCAATCAGCCACACTTAATGGAGCCAGATTAATAACCATCCTGGGCATTGGCTCTTCCTTCTTCCCTACCTTACTCCTTTTGCCTCACTCCTGCCCTATAGAATCAGACTCTGCTTCTGGGGAACCCAGGCCAAGGCATCGCCATGAATGGGTACAGCTAAAAGCCACTTAGCCATCTGCTTCCTCTCCAGTGCCTCCTCACAGGTCCCTGGGTGCTGCTGAAGATTCCACTAATTCCTCTCAGTTCTGCAGACCCAACTCAAGGTCAAGCCTGCCACCTCTCCTGAATGTAGCCCCCAGATCCTTCCTTTGCTTGTACCTGTCCCGCTTATTTCTGAATCAGTCGTATCCTTCTAAAGATTTCTTGTTTGGTGACTTAACATTGTATCTCTGTGTATGTGTAACTTCTTATGTGCCACCGTCTTTTCTGGATGTTTAAGAACAGCAACTACCTTCCCTCTCCCTCCTTCTCGCACACTTCCTCAGGCTGCCTCTTGTCTCTGTGCCTTGGCACATACATGCCGCTCTGTCTGGAGTCCCATTCCCCCTGCCCCTCCGCCACCTCATTTAAGTTATTTCAATTTTTGTGGGCAAGGGACTTTATTATTACTTTATTATGCACCTGACTCCCACAATAGGACCCCCAAGTCTGACTCTGATGTAGCTCTGCTCCTAGCCCCTTTCCAGAAAGAAAAGTGCGTAGACCTGAGCCACTTGGGCACTGCAGAGAGCTTTGGAATCCTTGATCCTAGTGTTTGGGCTGGAGAGGCTGTGCCTCCTAGCTGCCTGGTCCTGCCTCAGGTTCTGCTTCTGCTCCTGCAGCAGCTGGTTTATAAGGTCAAGTACACTGTCCCTGTGAGGCAGCAGCAGTGGACACAAGCAGCTCTCAGTATACTCACTCCCAGTAGCTTCGTAGGATTGCAGAGCCTCAGGATCTATGTGTAAATCTCCACCTTGTCCTCAATTAGACTATAAGCTCCTTGAGGACAGGGATGTTGTCTGCCTTGTTTAATGCCATCTTGCTTGTGTCTTGAATAATACCTGGAACACAGTTGGTACTTAATAAATATTTGTTTAAGGAAGGAAGAAAGAGGAGGAAGGAAGGACCATGAGACATCTTGGCCAGCCTTGAGTCAAATGACAGAAATGTGCACAGGTGAAATAGATGGGTGCTACCTCTGTGTTTTCAAGCTGGAGAAATCTCTGGTGTCTGCCAAGAAGGGAAGAAGTGTTACTCAGAAAAGAGTTAGGGCCACAGGCTGAAAGCCATTAGAAACATGGGATTTCAAAGACACTAAAAACATTCTCTCTCTGGGGTTACAATAAGGCTCTGTTAAATCATTATAGTTACCCCTGACACAGTCAAACTGTGCTCATCTTAAATGTATCCCACTGCTCTTGGAATCATCAGATTCAGATAATTTCTGCTTTAATTGAGGTAGAATGAGCCTGTACAGTCAGAATCCAATCAGTTTTTTAGTGAGTGCTGAGGAAACACCCATGATGGGACAGGCAGCGGGTGTGAGGAGGGCAGGTGCCTGCCAAGGTCCGGGAGGAGGGGCAGTAATGGGATGTCACACAGAGTGTTCAGCAGCACAGGGCAAATTACTCATCCCTCCTTTCCTAAGTGCTCCTCTCCATCTCTGGTCTCATTTCCTTCTTTCCTCCACCGATTTTCATAGCATTTATCACTACCTGCCCCTTGTATTTATTTAGTCTTTCTTTCGCCTATTCCACAAGAGCAAGAGCTTTGTCTTATTGACCACTGTATCTCCTGTCTTAGATCATTGTCTGGCATTTCGTGGGTACTCAAAACTTAACTGCTAACGAACGAATGAGAGAATACAACAATTAGTTGAATCTCTGCCAGATGCTGGGCCCTGTCCTTGAGGATGCTACAAGGATGCTAGGGAAGACAGGCCCGACAATCAATGCACTGTAGCCAGACACCTGATTTTAAGGAGGTGTATCCAAGGCGCCGCAGGATCCCCGCGGCTGAAAACTCCCAGGTGTGCGGAGCCTTGGGAGGAAGCCCGTCGTGTGCCAGGAGCGCCAGCGAGTCAGGACAAGCGGCAGGAGACGCGGCTGCAGACAGACGAGGGTGCTCATCTCTTCGCTTGGCCTCACAGCATCTTCTTTTCCCGACCTGCGGGACCCTCGCCTCGTCTCACATCTGTCTGCGTGAGCTCGGCCCCAGCGGAGCCCCTCTGCTGCGGGACCCCAGCCACATCCTTTCCCACTCCGGGAGACGCCAGCCCCGAGTCTTCCAGCTTGCTAGCCTGGTACCTGCGAGACCTCCACCTGCGGGCTAAACCCCCGCCTCCGCCCCAGGTCCCCGCCCCCCGCCTGCGGTCTGTGGCTTGCAGGACCCCGCCCCGCCCCCTCGGCCCGCGGGACCCTTGCCCCGCCCCGCCCCGTGGCCCGGCCGCTGAGTCCCGGGGGGCGGGCCGCGCGCAGCAGCGTCCCCAAAGCGGGGGGCGCGAGGCAGGGGGCGGGGCGGCCCCACCGTCCGCCAATCAGTGCCGCGATCACATCCATGCAAATACGAGCACAATGGAGCAAGCCCATCACTCGCCTCTGCAAGCAAGCTTGAAATGGGCTTCTGTCTGAGCGGCAGCCGGGACGACCAATAACTCTGTGTTTTGAGCCGGCGAGGCCCAATGGTGCGGCAGGGAAGGCGGGCCCGAGCTGGGTTAGGGTGTCCTTGCAGGGTGTCTGAGCTAAACTTCACCAAATAATAGCTGTTTGTATTTTGGCTGCTGCAGGAGCCATTTTAGGTAAGTTCTTCTCTTAACTTTTTATTTTCCTCCCTGGCCTCGGCCGACCGGCCTTGTCCGTAGGCCCCCGGCCCCGCCCCGCCAGCCGGGCTAGGGCGCCCCTATGAATGGAGCCCGGATAGGGGCTGCGGCGGTGCTGAGGCCCGGCCGGGCCGGGGTCCGAGCGGGGCCGGCAGGCGGGCGGCCTGGCGGAGGGCAGGCGGCGGCCTGAGGCCTGAGGAGACGGGCCGGCCTGTGCCGCGCCGCGCTCGCGCTCGGGCGGCGCTCGGGCCGGGCGGCGGTCCTTGGGAGTGCGCCGCTGCGGGCCGCGCGGAGGGGCGGGGGTACGGGCAGACCCCGGCCGCGGGCCTGGCGGGTCGAGCGGGGGCGCCCCTGGGGCGGGCCGCGGAGGGACCCCCGGGCCTGGCGACGCTGGGGCAGGGCGGGGGTGACCGCTATTCCTGCCGCCACCCCCGCGGAGAAGTTGCTCTATTCGCGTCCTGCGTCTGTTTGCAGGGGTGGAGGAGGGTGGGCTGGTGCCAGGCTGCTGCTCCGGGAGGGGGCGGGGGCCCCGGCGCGTCCTCGGATCACGCACCCCCGCCGCCCCCTTCTTACGCACTGGCGCGCGCTCGCCCGATAATTGGAGCCCTAGAGGGGTCCCGCAACCCCGCTGCCAAGTTTTGTGCATTATTAGATTGCATGTTTGAGCTTTAAAGAGAAAAAAGAATCTGTTTTCTTTAGGGTATTTATTTTCTTCGCTGTTGAGAAGTAACGGAGTCCGTTGCTCCCAAATTTCCAGGGACATGCTTGTCAGATGTGTAGAGGGTTGGCAGCTACTTGGGTTTTAAAAAGATGTTATTAGGAAATCCCCTCGCTAGTGAGATAATTGAAATTCGAGTTTGTTTGCAGCTTCAGTTTTATTTGATCCAATTAAAAATGCATAAGCAGGCACTTTATATTTGTGTACATAAAGTATTCCTAGTTCCAGTTATGACTAATGTGACTGTGGTTTCAGTAGTGTGGGATCTAATAAGGCAGTATAATTCAATTTTGAGCTTGTAGGCCCGTGTTCTCCAAATTAAGGTTTATGGACCATTAGTAATCTGGCCAAGGTTTCTAGTGAATCCTTGGCATCTCTGAGCATCTTTCTCTGGGGCTCTGTGTGTGCCTTCTTTCTCACCCCTTGAAAACTGCTCATTTATGGTGTAGCTGATCCATGAACAGAGAAGATACACATTTTAAATATTTACAGTTTTCAGGCTATCTGGAATAATGCCTGAGATTTGATTATTGTTTCCCAAAAGGTATATAAGAATATCATCCCAGTGAGCCCCCCATTTTGACATGCTTTATGGGAATATATTTGCTGCCTTTGGAAAGATCTGGACAGAGACCACTCTGTTGTGCTCCCAAGGCCAATTTGACCTATCTGACTTATTGGGGGTCTGTCCCATTGACTACATGGCACAGTAGAATTTGACTGTAAGCCAAATTGGAAGATCAGGTTGGCAACCTCAGAGAGAGAGTTTTTGTGAACTTTGTGCCTCTCTGGCAACAGAAAGAAGATTTGAGATCCATGTATGATAAAATGATTAGGCATGAAAGTCAAGTAACATGGTTTGTGCCAACCAGAGCACGTGGTTTCATATAAGCAATGCATCACTGTAACCAAAGGCCTTGGGAAAATGTGGAGTGGTAAGATTATTAATTTTGGAGTTCTTTCTGTGCCAGGGCAGATTTCGTAGATGAATGATGATTCTTTTGTATTTAAACTTTTTTCTTGATTAATGGACAATTGAAAGCTAGCCTGTACACATCTTTCCCTTTTTGTTAGCTTTGGATCTCCCTTAAAGTAACCAGCCGGCAATGCTGTTCTTGGTATAGTCTGGCTACCGACAAAGTTAATCTAGATCTATTGGGAAATTAGAGTTGTGTCTCAATATGGTATCACAGTCTCCTTGAAGTCATGTTTTTTATTCTGCAGTTATTTCACATTGAGCTCTTCTGTTTAGCACTGCAGACTTTGAATATGATCACTTTTACCGCAACTTTTACATATTCTATACCTTTATAATAATTATTTTTATGATTTATTATTAGTGTAGTTGGAGGTTCTCTAAACTCATAAGTGTATTACTTAAGACGAACCATACAAGAAGCTGAAAGGCCCATTAAAAGCAAAGTGGGAGGAACGGGACTAATGTTGCTACATTTCTGGAAGATCCTTTGGCAGTTTTTTCAGTTTATTGATTTACTTATAACTATTTCAAATACCAAAGAAAATCTGAAGCAGAATCCTGTCTCTTTAGAAACCACATCTTATTTGTGATTTTGCCATAATATTGCAGAAAACCTATCAGAAATAACAGGCTCTTGGACTACCATGTCTTGGAGATCTATTTGGTTTATAGAAGTTTCAAAGAAATGTTTTGGTTTTCTTGGAAGTATGGCTTTGCTCCAAGCAGAGTTTGTGGTTATGTCTTCCTGTGTTGTACCATGAGGTTCCACAACCTCAGGCTTAATTCTCACTGTAGGTACCTGTTTTTCAACTTTCATGGAAAGACTTTGTATTGGTAATTACCAAATGGGGCCACGCATGGACCGCACATGTTTTGAAACTCTTTAAACAGGTTTAAGGATTCAAAGACTCTCCCTGCAAATATATCTTTGATATAGGACAGTGACAGTATCTCACATCAGCTGAGGAGAATGTATTCTCCCTCCTTCCCCATTTTCTCCCCATTATGGCAAGGCTTGAAATAGTTTTGTTTTTAATAAATATTTAGTGTTTCTCTTAGACTTCTTTTCTTCATGCAAAGCTTTAGTTTAATTCAAGTGAAAGGTGCAGCAAATTCCATGGGACTGTACCAGGTTATTGTATTGAAAACTCTGAAATACTTAAGATAATAGCCAGAGCTTAGATATCCGTTCCCTAGAAAACATTTTTGTTTGCAGTGGAATGTGACATACTTGTGAGGGGAGCAAAAAGAACTAACATTGATTCAATGCCTGGTGTGTGTCCATCACTAAGCCAGATACTGGGGTTACACGAATGAAAAAAATATCTCTGCTTTCTTAGCCATTTCATGATTCTGGACTGCAAGCTCAGAGAAATGAAGTAACTCAATCAAGGCCATAAAGCTAGTAAATGATAGAGCTAGAATTTGAACCCAAATCATCTGGATCCAAAGCATATTTTTTCCATCAACAACTCTCTCTCTCCTTCTCTCTCTAAAGATTTCTTTAAAAGCTCGAATGGGGCTGTCATGTTTTAGTGCTATGGTACTGGGTTAACTAATACACTTTTCCTAAATTCTTCACATGTCCATTTTTGCCTTTTTTCTTTTGAGACGGGATCTCGCTCTTTCACCCAGGCTGGAATGCAGTGGCCCCATCATAGCTCACTGCAGCCTTGAACTCTTGGGCTTAAGCTATCCTCCCATTTCAGCTTCCCTGGTAGCTGGGATCACAGGCACGAACCACCATGCTTGGCTCATTTTTACTTTTCCATTTCAAAAATTTGTCTCCAAAGAGGGGTATTGCAATACAGTCAGGGTACCCTTTTCCCCCCTTGTCTCCGTAGTGTAGGAGCAGTCTTCCTAGGGCACTTAGGACCTCAGGTATAGCCTGGTACAGTAATAACCATGAAGTGCAGAGGGAGAATGCAGTCACTTTTTCCTTGCCAAAATGTTCTTTTCTTTAGTTCATGTTGTGGAGGCGTTGATACCCTCATGAGAAATTCTGTTACTTCCATAAAAGTCCTGAAGGTAGTAAAATGGAGTTATTTTAAAAATCCATCCTTGTTCCCATTTCTGAACTAAATCATTTGCATAAAATCCAAGGAAAAATGTTTATTTTTGCCTGTAGAACCTGTATTTATTGGTTTTTATAGTCTGTAATAGTGATTCTGTACATCTTCCTACATTTATTCTTTGTCGCTTGCCGTCATTGTTCTATTCGAGGACCTTTAGAATCTGTGATGATGTATACATAACTTAAATAGCTCCTATTTTGAGGAATCAAGGTTTTTTTTAAATTGATGAACCTTTTTTCTTTATAATCATAATGAGAGATGACTTCCTTCATTTTCAGCAAGGAAAAATCCTGATTTTTCAATGAACTCTCATGGTGCTTTTATCTGCTTGCTATTTCAGAAGAACTTAACATACTAACACAGTTATTTGAAAATTTTAGGAAAACGGGAAGTAGAATTTTAAAATTAACCTCAGGACAAGAATCCAAACATACATAGAAAGATGGATACATATTTGAATTTTCTAAATAAGCAAAGGGAGATTTCTATTTTTCTACACATTTATTAAATAGATATTTATAGGGGATATTCATTGATCTAATTTTATGGATCAAATATTTTTTTATCAAGTAGTTACATTTTGGATATATTTTGGATTTTTTTGTACCCTATGTGACCAAGATATTTTGTTTTTGGAATCTTTTTTAAGTTCTAAGATTGTATTTATGTAAAAGGGCAGGCTTCAGGTTAGAAGTTACAAGTACTGTAGTAACGGTGACCTTTAGTTCTTAGTTAGGTTGAGGCTTTTTATCCTGGGATTCATGGATCCCTAGGGAGACTTTGGCTGGTGTGTGAACACCCTAAAATAGTATGCAAAATTTTGTTTGTGTCTGCAGTTTTATAGGATGAGAATCCATTGCTTTTTATGATCCTCAAAGGATCGTGACTCTCACCTCCCCCACCATCCCTTTCCACCCACATACAAAAAAGTATTAAGGATCATTGATTTAGGTCATTCCAAAACAATTGCTTTGCTTGAGCAAAATCTTCTGCCTGAGGGCTGACTACTTTGGGCCTTTTTTGTGCTTTAGCAAGTTCTGCAATCTCAGCCTTGATCAGTTGGCATGGGCTTGGGAAAGTACTTCTGCATCCCTCTGGGCAGTATCCAGGTATTTGCTGTGGTCATCCCCAGAATTCTTCCCGCCCTGCGATCATACAGAAGCTGGCCCTTGCCCTTGCAGCCTGGTGGAGTTAAAGGTTGGAATGGGAGGCATGGGGGCCATTGCAGAGACAGTCTTAAAGGGTCCTGGAGCTCTTTTCAGCCATCTGCCTCTGCAGATGGGACTAGAGGGGTGGATATATGTGGTAAAAGCTCCTGACATTGTCTTGCTTTGAATACTACTTTTTATTTGTTCTGTTATTGCTTCATTCAGAATGTTAGGGGGAAAAGGGTTTTCTTTCTTACACTGAAAAGGAATAATTAAAAAGAATCCTTCCATTTTTATATTCCCCAGACTTTTATGAGATGCCTTGCAACTTCTATTAATGCTAATTTTTAGTAGGGTTCTTCTTAAAATAACGTGTGGTAGAACATAAAAGCTTATTTTTAGACTGCTGAAAATTTTACGGAGAACATGCATATAACGTCAAGTGTTACTATAGAAAAAGGATCTCATGTTAAAGTTCTCAGAGCCTTATTTTATGATTTTCTTAAGTATAAGTCAGGCATTGGTAAAACAAAATTTTAGAGCAACAAGAGAATTCTAAGAACAGCTGTAAGAGGTGGTCAAACTTCAAGTTATCCTGGAGATTTTCTTACAGAAGTCCATTTCTTGGGTCAGACCAGAAATTGAATAGGAGAAAAATCAGTTTATTTGGTTTGATATGTAGATTAGGGAAAATACCTAAGCTTTAGGCAGTTTGGTGAAGGGCATTGATTCCTGTAAGGGGATTCTGTTTGGTTTGTTCCTTCCCTAAGTGTACATGAGTAAAGAAGTGTACCTGGACTGTTTACTTTGGTTTCAAGAAAAACTTAGTATTCTAAGAAATGCTTTGAAAGATTATGTCTGATAAGCTAAGTCTAGATCATAGATTTTATTTATTGAAAGAAATTTTACATAATTTAACACAGAGACTCGTTGTATGTATATTGGCTTACCAATTCTTGCAGTGTTAGCAGCCTAAGTTCAAAGATGGATTTGCATGAAGAAGTTAAGCCATCATCGTTGATTACATGATACAATCAGATCACATTATAAATGATGACACCATAAGATTGCTTCTTTGAGCAAACCTGGGGTAGTATCACTTAAGGGATTTAGGGGTATTTTGCTTAATGGAATTAACAATTTTGCCTTAAGTTGTAAAAATGCAGTGAGGAAATGAAAGAGGCTGTTAATGACCAGCTCCAGAGAGATAATTGTAAAAATGTAAAATAATGTCTTATAGATTAGGCTACTGAAAGTAGTCCACAGAGGTGGGGCGAGTCTATGGACTCTTTACCTGTCTGTGGCGAGGTGAGTATAGAACTTAAAAAGAAGAATGTAAATGCTTTTATAGCAGTTTGTTAGAAAAATGATTTGTCTGCTGAAGCTAATAATAAAAATGTTAGTGTATATAGTAGTCCTTTTTAATTTATTTTTTTCTGGTAATTCATTTTTCTGGTATTTTATAAAAGTATTGGCCAGGCGCGGTGGCTCACGCCTGTAATCCTAGCACTCTGGGAGGCTGAGGCGGGCAGATTGTTTGAGCTCAGGAGCTCGAGACCAGCCTGAGCAAGAGTGAGACCCCGTCTCTACTAAAAATAGAAAGAAATTAATTGGACAGCTAAAAATATATAGAAAAAATTAGCCGGGCGTGGTGGCACATGCCTGTAGTCCCAGCTACTTGGGAGGCTGAAGCAGTAGGATTGCTTGAGCCCAGGAGTTTGAGGTTGCTGTGAGCTAGGCTGACGCCATGGCACTCACTCTAGCCAGGGCAACAAAGTGAGACTCTGTCTCAAAACAAAAAAAAAAAAATGTTAACCATGGATTGGCAAAAACTAGTTCCTTAATGTAGAGAGCACTACTCAAAATGATGGGAAACACCAGTATTACCTTGGAGCTTGTTAGAAATGGAAGTATTTGGGCTTCATTCTAGACCTACTGAAATAGACTGCTGGGGTGGGTGCCCAGGAATTTGTGTTTTAACAAGCTGTCCTGATGATGTTTGTGTACAATGTGTGAACGCAAATAAAATCTTATGGCTTCCCCTACCCCCGCCACTAGCTGACTATGGACCCCCTTGTTGCCAGAGGAACATCCTAAAACTAAATTACCTGCCAAAAGGAAGGAGGTCAGACATGCCTTATCATGGCCCCCTCCCTTCTTGGGGATATCCTTTGTGACCCATTAACAGGCCTAAGAATATGCGAGACAAAACCTACGGGTCCTCAATTTACACAACAAATATGTCTGATGACTTATCTCTGATAAACATGCTCCTATGTTAAAATATTCCAAGCTTTTAGACAAAGCTTCATGTCTTTAACCAATGGCAAGTCAAAGAATCTTTAAACCCATTTATAACCTATAAGCCCCCGCTTGGAGATGGCCCACCTTTTCGGGCCAAACCAATGTATGCCTCCCACGTATTGATTTATGACTTAACCTGTAACCCCTGTCTCCCTGAAATGTATAAAACCAAACTGTAACCCAGCCACAGAGAGTCCACTTGCTCAAGACTTCTTGGGCATGGCTCCGGGTCACAGTCCTCAAATTTGGCTCAGAGTAAATCTCTTCAAAATTATTTTACAGAGTTTGGCTTTTTTTTCTGTTGACAATTGAAATTTGAGAAATATTGTTCTGCACCAGCACTGTCCAGTAGAACTTTCTGCTATGATGGAAATATCTGATACCTGCAAGGGAGCTACTAGCCACATATGGCTTTCAAACTCTTAAAATGTGGCTAGTATTACTAAGGATGAGATTTAAGATTAATTTAATATTAGTTTAAATTTAAATAGCCACACATGGCTAGTAGTGCCAACAATATTGGACAGCACAGCTCTCGACCCTTCAGCACTCCTATCCCCTTTGGAGCAAAGGTGGATTTTTTTCTTCATCTGTAAAGGAAAATATAATAGAGAACAACACTGTCCTTTGGCCTAAAATTAGGCTAAGCAAGTCATGTAATAAAATTCAACACTATTTGTCCATTTATATTTACCTATTTAGTTTTATCTGAAAGTTGGTTTGAATGTTCGGAAAATAGGATCAGAAAATAAATTTCTATCCGTCTTGTAAGGCTTTACAAACAGCAAGGTAGCTATTCCATTGAAGCCTTATGACTGTTCATGTCTATGACTAACATATGTGATGTCTTTCAGTATGACTTCTGAAGCTTCTTCTTTTATGTAAAGATTGAAGATAGGCAGCTTTTAAGTGCACTAATGTAGTTTTCCAATTCTCAATAAAAAATGCTGGTTTATGAGAGTTCTCGTTACTTTAGTAGTGGGAGATTTTTACTGTATAAAATATTTCAGGTTTATCTGTCAGCTTAGAGAATTTTCAGTTTATAAAGGGAATCTTTGTTTTTTTGTAATATTCATCAAGGCTCCCTTGAAAGACTGAGTCTTATTCTTTGTACCTTTCCAGTATATTTAAAAATTGATTTGTTAATAGAAGGGATTTCTTTTGCTTGTTCAGGATTGCATATGCTTCTCCCTCTCCCCTTCCCATCTACTTGTACTTGAAGTTTTAAACTTCTAAAAATCAGTGATAGCATTGATTCTAGTATATTGATCAATATCCATTGCAGAACTGAAAATTATTTTCTCATTGACACATGGAAGGAAATTTGGCTATAGAAGTAAGTGAAAATGTAGAATCAGCTTTTGAAATGCTGTTCTAGTCATAATAAAATCAGTCTAATCATACAGCACTTTTATTAAATATATGCACTGGGTTTTAGGTTTTCAAGCAGGAAATTGTTAGTCATTTAGGCAGTGACTCTTGAAACATGAGAGACAGTAAGGGGTGTCCCATGTGGTTTATAGACTCAGATTGTTAGAATTAGAAGATTCCTTAAAGATTATGGATAGGGCTGCCAGCATAGCAAAATTTATAATGCAGTAGTGTCTGTTTTGTTTATGGCATGAGTTAATGCTGTATTGTCTTCGGTTGGTTTTCATTACAAATCAGCACTATTTTCCCATTAATTCTGTTGTGGGGACGGTCATACATTCAGAGTAGAGTGAGTATAAGTGTATGGTAGGTTATCTGGGTATGGGTTTCTGTTTAGCTGAAAATGACACGAGTATTCACAGGGGCTTAACATTTTGTCACATACTGCTTCGGACTTTTTTATCTGACTTTCCCCAAAGGGTTTCAAGTTCTAGATCTTTGGGCATGTATTTTTGTATGTGTGCTTGTGTGTGTTTTAAGAGATGGGGTCTTGTTATGTTACCCAAGCTGGGCTTGAACTCTTGGCTCAAGTGATCCTCTTGCCTCAGCCTCCTGAGTAGTTGGGGCTACAGGTACATGCTACTGTGCCAGGCTCTCTGAACACATGTATTTAATTATTGCTGTGGGGTTTTCAAGAATTGGAAAGCCCAGTATGTTGGAATTGAGATGGAATAGTTTGACAGATCCCAAGCTTAAAAAGTTTGGAGGTTCCTTGCTTCAAGTTTGTTCCCAGTGCTGCCACTGCTTCCTGGAATGCTGTCTGAGATGTTACTAAAAGAATTTGACTTCATAAGCCACACACAAAGACCAGTCTCCTCATTTACACATAATAATCGGACTCTGTCCATCCTTATCTGCTCTCTGTGTCTGCAGCATTTCATGCCAGCAAGGTTCTCCCTGGGTATTCTTGACTGTGTTGTGTGTTTACTCTTGAAGTAAGCTTTGTTCTTGCAATTACAAGTGTGGTTGTGGCAGTTCTTTCTACTGGTTTAAGATTTAAGCATCATAACTAGATTCTCTGAAAGCAAAGCTTCTTTTTGGCTTCTCAGGATTGCAGAAGAGTAGAGTTGGAAGGTACTTCTGAAGACATCTAGTGTAATTTCATCATTTTATGGATGATGGAATGGGGTCCTAGTCATGTAAATATTTTGTGAGGCCACAGAGCTAGTCTATGGCCAAGTCACAATTAGAAATCAGTTTTCATTTGGCTTTATAGGACTTTTCCCCTAACCCCCAAGGATTAGGGTCCTGAAAACCCACATAGAAGAATTTCCCTTAAGTATTTATGGGGAAAAATAGAGGACAGTAGTGCTCTGAGATTAGGAGTGAACCTGTGAAATGCTCTGTGAGTTTATTCTAAAATAAAACAAAGGTATTATCAATGAAGCGTTACATGTCTTAAATGAATAAGAATGGGCGGTACTATTTTGGGAATGCTTGTTTACTATGTCTTGTTGACTAGAAACATTTTGGCGTGTTCCCCTCTCATATCATGGTAAAATGCTTGTTGTACTATTTTGGTAACTCTTGTTTACTATTTTTCGCTTAATAGAAACTTTTTGTCATGTCCCTCCCTTAACATCATGGTGAAATTCTTATCAATTCACCTTTGCTTTATTGCAAATAATGTGCATGAGAATTTTTTTTTTTTTTACATCTACTTATTCAGCTATTCAGTTGTGTGACTTAGGTTTGTTAGAATAGGTTTTTCCAAGGCCTCTCAATAATCATGACAATAATAATAATAATAGCTATCCATCACTTTGTGCTTGGTATGTGCCAGGTATGTTGCTAGTCTCTTTCATTGTGTGGTTGTTAGGACTTTTCACCAATATTCTGGTTCTGTTTTGTATGGACGTGTGGTAGGAATGTACTTATTTGCCTGTTACCTTGAAGTTGGGCATGGCTGTGTACCTTGCTTTGGATGTTGAGTTGAAGGGATATGTGGCACTCGTAGGCAGATACATTTTCTTTTGAAAGAAATATGCTGTGGTTACATAGTATAAGCCAATAAACCTTTGCTTTAAAGCACTGAGGTTTTTAATGGAGTTTTTTTGTTACTGCAGCATACACAGTAAGCCCAGCTGATGAATACACATGGATTATTATCATCGATCTTCATAAATAAGCGCCCCTTAGCCCATTTTGTGGTTGAGGAAACTGAGGCAAAGGGATTAAGTTTCTTGCCTATAATCACAGAACCAGTTACCCAGGCAG
The DNA here is from genome assembly GCA_963575035.1 of Avahi laniger. Classification (NCBI taxonomy): domain Eukaryota; kingdom Metazoa; phylum Chordata; class Mammalia; order Primates; family Indriidae; genus Avahi; species Avahi laniger. The sequence goes on from CAUYSK010084349.1 coordinate 20,307, forward strand.
TTTGACTTTTGAGCCCTGCACTCTTAAGCACTGTTTTGCTGCCATTCCCTATGTTGTACTACCTCAGTACCTACTATTATATGGAAAACATGGGCTCTGCCCATGCTAACTTCATGCCAAAGCTTATGGTTACCTTTCTGGTACATCCCTGCTTACAAATGCTTCTGAAGTTCTTGATCCAGGGGTAACTGTGTCTTACCGTATTTATCCTTCCCAATGCTCTAACACAAAAACCTCTGTTCCTTTTTTGGTTATCTGTTATCTACTTTTACTGCCTTTTGAAATTCCACCTTTCTTGATATGATAAGGACAGTGCCTTGCCTTAATTAAATATCCTTGCATCTCTAATATTTTGCAAGTTTCTCAGAAGGCCGTGATTAGGTTTATGTAGAGGTTGGCTGCCTAGCAATCATAAAGGCATTACAGCATAGTGGCTGAGTGCATGGATTTCTGCAGCCAGATTACCTGGGTTTGAATCCTAGCTCTGCCACTTACTGGCTGCACGAACCTCTCTATGCCTCAGTTTTCTAATCTGTGAACTGGGGATAATAATAATACCTATCTCATATGGTTGTTTTGAGGATTAAATGAGTTAATTTACGTAAAGGCTTGAAACAATGCCTGTCACGTTGAAAGCATGATACAAGTGTTGAATATTATAATTTCAATGAATCAGGTATCGTACGTAGGGCCAAGATGAACAAAGAGAAATCATTGCCAGTCTTTCTAATGTTAATATTACATTACGATACTAAAAGTTTAATAACACCTTTAATTTAGTTTTTCCTTTTATCTAACAGGAATTACTGAGTGAGACTCTGCAAGGCATCATGTTCTGGGGGGAAAATGACCTAGAGTTTTCCCTTAGAGAATTTACAGTATAAAGGCGAGATAAGATATGCCTAAATACCAGTACACAGATAATTGTGTTAATATAAGGTAGCCAGTGAAAAGTGTCAGAAGACAAGGAAGATAAAGGGATTTGAGAGTTCAGCAAAGGGGACTGGGGCATCAGAAAAGGCTTTGAGTCAGAAAAGGCATTTGGTAGGATTGGGAGGGTGGGCAGAATTTGGATGTGTGGAGACTAGGTGAGGTAGGGAGGAAGTCTTTAAGTGTATGAAAGCATAAGATCAGAAGCCCATGATAAATATGTCTGTCCATTCATTCAGCAAATACTTATTGAACGTCTACTAGTGTGTGCTAGGCACTGATACGAACCTGTGGTGCATGAGTAGACGAAATGAAGTTCCTGCTGTCATGGAGCTTATGTTGTAGTTGAATATGTAGAACCATAATTTATCAACTAGTGATGGAAAGGACTAAGGATAAACAACAAAACAGGACAAGGAGACAGAATAGGTTTATGCAACTAAGAATTTCTAAAGATTTTTTTTTAGGTCATCTTTTGAAGGATTGTGAGGCAGAACTGAATGGCTTTTTCCTGTGTGGTGGTCCACATTTGTGCTGTTTTTCACACTCAGAGTTATCTGCCCCTCACTCATGGCCTGTCTAGATATTTTCCTTTCTTGAGACTTGGAAGTAAGACCCATGTCTTCATGAGGCTTCTGTATCACTCTGATGCACTCTCTACTCACAGCACTTTTGGAGTTAAATTTTGCCTGTATATCTAATTTGGCATTTCATATTGAATTGCCTTTGTTTTTTTTCATATTATTATTCATTTATTCTACAAGTGTGTGATGCCCATTTATTTAGTAAACAGTTATTGAACATTTATTGTGTTTCAGCCATTTCTGGGCACTGGGAACTTGAAGATAAAATGAATGCATGTGGTCTCTGCCCTTGTGGAATGCACAGTCTGTTAGAAGAGACAAAGAGGTAAACTGGTACTATAAACATGATGATAAATATCAAATTAGAGCTACGTCCACATTTTGTTAGAACACAAGAAAGGAAGCAACCATTAACCCAGGGAAGTTGGTTAAGGCTTTTGAAAGGAAGGACCTTTTAAACTGGTTCTTGAAAGTTGATTTGAAGAGCCTTTCATGCATAGGAATTATCTTGCAAGAGCACAGAGGCAAGTGGTAAGTTCATTGTGGCTGGAGTATGGTGGAGAGCTGTAGAGTAATGATAGGCGAGGGGCTGGGAGGCAGGTTGGAGATGTTGAGAGGGGCTTTGAAGATCACGGCAAGGTATTTGGATTTGTGTTGGCGGTGAGGAGTTATCAGAGGTTTTAATACAGTAGAGTGGCTTGTATTCTGCACTTGGGCAGCAGAGGCTGGTTTCTAACAGTGGTGCTCAAACTTTGCTGCATGTTAGAATCACTGGAAGAGCTTTTTAAAATACTGATGCCCAAGCTGCACATAATAAAATCAGATTCTCTGGAGGAGAGACCCAGGTATTGGATTTTTCATAACTTTCCAAGTGATTCCAGCAAGTACTTGAGTTTGAGAACTACTCTTTTAGAGAGGCCTGATGAATTAGTAATGATTGGGAGGCTATTACAGTGGCCTGGTTAGGAGGTAAATCTTTGAATTGAGGCATTGGGAGCTTGGACAAGGAGAGAGAGCTAATTTTCATTCTTGTTCTTTAATTTTCTATGTGTTTGTCTTCTCCAACAAAATTGTGGCCCCATGGGCACAAGGTCCATCATTTGCACTTTGAATTCCTCATTGAGATTTGTACATAGTAGGTTCTCAATAAATATTTGCCTTCACTAATGTCAGTTTTCCTTTGTTCAAGTACCATACTTGAGTACTTTGGGCGTTTTTATTTATTTACGTCTTTCTTTTTTGTTATTAAATAGAATCTCGTTTAGGAATGAAGGTGGTTGGAGATGAAACTTTTTTGTCAATTTTACTGTCTTATAGTTCTGATTAAAGTTAAAATTGAAATAGTTTGTTACATAGATTTGGTTTTTTTATATTGTCTCTCTGTATTGGCACAAATAAGTTTGCCATTAACTCTTGGCATTAGTGTAAAACCCATTAGTGCATATACACCCTTTAAAATAAAGAATCCAGATAAAGTATCCAACAACATATGGAAAGTATACCTTAAAGATGTCATCTAAATTCTAATAATTTATATAATAACTCAGGAACTTAATGTGATATAGAGGCTGACTTGGTTTGTGCACTTGAAATAATTTCTCTTTGCCACATAAATTTATTTATTTGTGAATGGGGATAGTATTAAAAAAATGCTGTGAGGCATTTTTTTTTTTCAAGACAGAGTCTTCTCCTTGCTCTGTTGCCCAGGCTAGAGTGCTGTGGCATCAGCGTAGCTCTCAGCAACCTCAGACTCCTGATCTCAAGCAATCCTTTGCCTCAGCCTCCTGAGTAGTTGGCACTGCAAGCATGTGCCACCATGCCCAGCTAATTTTTTATATATATATACTTTTGGTTATCCAGCTAATTTCTTTCTATTTTTTTTAATAGAGACAGGGTCTGGTTCTTACTCAGGCTGGTCTCGAACTCCTGAGCTCAAACGATCCGCCCACCTTGGCCTCCCAGAGTGCTAGGATTACAGGCCTGAGCCACCGCCTGGCCCTGTGAGGCATTTTTGAATGAACTCTTTGTTTCCCGTTCTAATGGAGAGCAGTTGGAACCTACGGAAATTGAAAACATTTTTTATACTTACAGACATTTATATTCCTCTGTGTCGTATCTTGGAAAACATCAAACCTCCAGAAAGTTATAAGAATAATGCCATAAATACCCATCTCCCCATTTCCTAGGTTCATCAGTCACTGATAGCCAGATATGCTTTATAATTTTGTCTCTCTATATAAGCACTTTTTTTTTTTTTGGTGATTACTTGCAGATATTGTGACACTTTACCCCTACATGCTTTTTATATTTATGCTAAGGAAAAAGGTATTCTTCTACATAAGCACGATATAATTGTATCAGGAAACTTGACATAAAACCAATGTGCAGTTGTGAACTAAAATAAAATCTTAAGCCCCCCAGCTGACTGAATCCCCTTCTTGGCCTAGGAGACCCCAGAAATACCCTAGAACCAAGTTGCCGACCGTGAGAAGGGAGGTCAGACATGGCTGGTCATGCCCCCTCCCCTCTTGAAGATAGCCTTTGTAACTCATTTACAGGCCTAAAGCTATATAAGACAAAGCTTAAATCACACCTTTAAGTCATTGTTTACCAGATCACTTGAGTTTGGGTATGTGTTCAGTGGCTTGTCTCTGATTAATAGACTTCCTTATCTTAAAACATTCCAAGCCTTTAGAGGAAGCTTCATTTCTTTAACCAATCACAAAACATGACCCTTCAAACCCACCTAGAACCTGTAATGACCTGCTTCGAGATGTCCTGCCTTTTCAGGCCAAACCAATGTATGCCTTCCATGTATTGATTTATGACTTTACATGTAATTCCTGTCTCCCTGAAATGTATAAAAACAAACTGTAACCCCCAACCATTGTGGGACCAGTTGCTCAAGGCTTCTTGGGTGTGGCGCTCTGGGCCATGGTCGCACATATTTGACTCGGAATAAACCTCTTTAAATTATTTTGCTGAGTTTGGGTTCTTAACCATTGACGCAGTTCATATTTAAATTTTCCCAAGCAAATGCTACTTGTGCCTTTACCCCTCCTCTCCAGTTAGGATCCAGTCATGTATCAGGCATTGTGTTAAGTTGTCTTGTATTTTTACTTTACAATATCCATTAGTTTGACCTGATGGTCACAGGATTTTAGAAATGGAAGTAGAAACACCTTACGGAGAACTCTGATCCAGCTTCCTGATCCTTCTTCCCTGCTTCCCTCCTCCCATGTTCCCAACCACAGGCCGGGAATTGGCCTCCTTAGAACATGGATGGCAGAGTTCTAAAGGCCCATTTGTTCACATCTTCTGAGGCTTGGAGAGGCTTTATCCTGACAGTTATTTTTCATTTTAGGATTAAGGCCGTTCAGGTCACTCGTGCTTAATTAAGAAAATGTGATAGCAGTGTTAATGAGACTTTTAGAAATGATTTTCACAGCCGACTCTAACTCATCTGAAACATGAAGAATTCAGAGTCTAACCCTATTTCTTGAGGACCATTCATTTTATCATGACCTGTCTTTATATAGATCGTCGGGTTTTAATTTTGTTTTAAACTATTAAGGATCCTTCTACCCCCCTTTAAATATTCCTCAGGGTCATGTCTTTTTGGTCCTTTGCCCTTCTGGCTTTATACTCCTTCATAGGCAGGTTGTTCTTTCTTGACTCAGAAATCTATAATTGCCATCCTTACCCTCTGTGATTCCAAACCTTTGTTTCCAACCGCTCAGCAGCTCCACCTGTCTGTCCCAATGCAGAACTGAACTCAACATCTTTTCATGTAAACCTGAGCACTGATTGGATGATTAGGCGTTGGGTGAGAATGAGATGGTATTTGACCAGGGGGCTAGAGTATTCGGATCATGTTCTTACCAGCTCTTGCTCTCCCTGGCATCCGCACGTACACACACTCACACACGCATACATAGGTGACGCAAAGACAAGGCCTTGCTAAAAATGACATTTCCAGCTGGATGTAGAATCTTCGAAGTCAGGCTTCATGAAATAAATTCTTTTAACCCAGCGTTTCTCAACCTTTTTTTTTTCCTTCATTATTGCTTCCCCAAGGAGCCTTTTTAGACAAGTTTTTGCTTTTTTTTTTTTTTTTTTTTTGGACAGTCTCACTCTGTTGCCCGGGCTAGAGTGAGTGCCGTGGCGTCAGCCTAGCTCACAGCAACCTCAAACTCCTGGGCTCAAGCAATCCTACTGCCTCAGCCTCCCGAGTATCAGGGACTACAGGCATGCACCACCATGCCCTGCTAGTTTTTTCTATATATTTTTAGTTGTCCGATTAATTTCTTTCTATTTTTGGTAGAGACGGGATCTCGCTCTTGCTCAGGCTGGTCTTGAACTCCTGAGCTCAAACAATCCGCCCACCTCGGCCTCCCAGAGAGCTAGGATTACAGGTGTGAGCCACCGTGCCCGGCCCGTCTTAAGACTTTTAAGGTCAAGTTTGATTGAAGCTCTGTGCTGGGCATAAAAACAGAAATATCCAAGTTTTGTTGTCTTGGTTTACTCTTTA
>CAUYSK010084350.1:0-48207 GCA_963575035.1 Avahi laniger
CAATTAATTTCTTTCTATTTTTGGTAGAGACGGGGTCTCGCTCTTGCTCAAGCTGGTCTCGAACTCCTGAGCTCAAACAATCCACCCGCCTCGGCCTCCCAGAGAGCTAGGATTACAGGCGTGAGCCACCGCGCCCGGCCCATCATGTTTAGTTTTTGATAATACGTTGGGTTTAAGAATATATAGTGTCTTAATTTAGATAATTTTATCTAATAACTTTTTTCTTCCAATGTTTGTTTACCCACTTTATTTTCTGTTTTTGCTCATTTACTTACAGGAAACTTCATGTATTAGTTATTAAATTTAACAAGTGGACACATAAAGATGTAGATATTAATTAGTCTGTTGTAGCTGTTACTAATATTTCCACCAACCTTATTATCTTTTACAATTCAGTATTATTTTTTGTTGTTTCAAAGCCTTAGTTTAATTTAATTAATTTATTTTTTATTTCAGAATATTACAGGGGTACAAATGTTTTGGTTACATGGATTGCTTTTGTTCTGCTTGAGTGAAAGTTATAAGTGTGCCCGTTACCCAGAGAGTGAACACTGTACCTATTAGGTATGATTTCACCCATCCCCTCCCTCCTGCATGATTTCTGTTGAGTTTTATTTCCATCTGTGCACATGAGTGCTGACTAATTAGTTCCAATGTAACAGTGAGTACAAGTGGTGTTTGTTTTTCCATTCTTGAGATACTTTGCTTAGGAGGATAGTCTCCAGTTCCATCCAGATTGTTGCAAAAGGTATTAATTCATTTTTTTTATGGCTGAGTAGTACTCCATGGTGTACATACACCACATTTTATTAACCCACTCATGCATTGATGGGCACTTCGGTTGATTCCACATCTTTGCAACTGTGAATTGTGCTTCAATATACATTCGAGTACAGGTATCTTTTTGATAGAAAGGCTTCTTTTCCTTTGAGTAAGTATCCAGTGGTGGGATTGCTGGATTGAATGGTAGGTCTATTTTTAGTTCTTTGAGGAATCTCCATATTATTTTCCATAGAGGTTGTACTAATTTGCAGTCTCACCAACAGTATATAAGTGGTCCTTTCTCTCTGCATCCATGCCAGCATCTATTGTTTTTGGACTTTTTACTAAATGCCATTCTAACTGGGGTAAGGTGATATCTTATTGTGGTTTTAATTTGCATTTCCCTGATGATTAGTGACTTTGAGCATTTTTTCATATGTTTATTGGCCATTTGTGTATCTTTTTTTGAAAAGCTTCCGTTCATGTCCGTTGTCCACTTTTTAATCAGGCTTTTTTCTTTTTTCTTGCTGATTTGTTTGAGTTCTTTGTAGATTCTGGAAATTGGCTCTTTATCAGATATATAGTTTGTGAATATTTTCTCTCATTCTGTAGGTTTATTTGCTTTGTTGATTATTTCTTTAGCTGTGAAGAAGCTTTTTAGTTTAATCAAATCCCATTTATTAATTTTTGTTGTTGCTGTGATTGCCATTGGGGTCTTCTTCATAAATTCTTTGCCTATGCTGATATCTAGAAGAGTTTCCCAACATTTTCTTCTAGTATTCTTATGGTTTCATGCTTTACATTTAAGTTTTTTATCCATCTTGAATTAGATTTGTGAGTGGTGAGAGACAGGGGTCCTGTTTCATTCTTCTGCATGTGGCTATACAGTTTTCTCAGCATCATTTATTGAACAGGGCTTCTTTTCCCCAGTGTGTGGTGGTGTCTGCTTTGTCAAAGATCAGTTGGCTATAGGTCGATGGTCTGTATCCGGGTTCTCTGTTCTGTTCCATTGGTCTATGTCTTTATTTTTGTGCCAGTACCATGCTGTTTTGGTTACTATAGCCTTGTAGAATAGCTTAAAGTCTGGTAAACTGCTGCCTCCAGATTTGTTCCTTTTGTTTAGGTTGCTCTGGCTATTTGGGCTCTTTTCTGGCTCCAAATGAAGCATAGAATTATTTTTTCTAGATCTCCAAAAAATGATGTTGGTATTTTGATGGGGATTGCATTGAATCTGCAAATCACTTTGGGTAGTATGGACATTTTAACAATGTTGATTCTGCTGATCCATCAGCATGATATGTTTTTCCATTAGTACTAGAATCCAGGACTAGAATATTTAAATAAAGCCTGTTAAAAATTTTTGTCCCATAACAGCACAATTCACAATTGGAAAGATGTGGAAACAATCCAAGTGCCCATCAATACATGAACGGATTAATAAAAGGTTGTATATGTATACCATGGAGTTCTAATCAGTCACCAAAAACAATGGTGACATAGCACCTCTTGAAGTATCCCAAGAATGGAAAAACAAGCACCGCATGTACTCACCATCAAATTGGTTTTAACTGACCAACATATAGAAATAACATTCACTGGGTGTTGGGCAGATGGGAGACAGAGGAGGAGATGGGTATATACACACCTAATGGGTGCAGTGCTCATCACCTGGGGGATGGACATGCTTGAACCTCTGACTTGGATGGGGCAAGGGCAATCAATATATGTAACCTAAACATTTGTACCCCCATAAGATGTTGAAATTAAAAAAAAAAAAATTTTGTCCCTAGAAGAAAATTGATTTGACTGAGATCTCATTGAAACAGAATCTGAAGATTCTTACTGAAATAATCATTTAACTTAAAATTAAAATCATAGTTAAAATCAATGGCTTAATAATCAAAATGTCTGCATCCCTAATGATAGCTTACTTCTATAAATACAAGCTGCTATTATTCCTTAAGGTATACTCTATTTTTCAGAAAACAATGGTTTCTTAAGACAGTATCTTTGTGGGGAAGAATAAAAAAGTAATAGTATGCTGGGTAAATCAGGAAAATTTTACCCATATTCTTTTACCATTTTTAAATTTAGTTATTAGAATATATCTTCTAAAAACAGATTTCTATGACCTGATAGGTAAAGTATAATCATTTTTCAGTTTCCAAAATAATTCCATACATCAATTTGTTTCTCATAGTAAATCACTAGAATAGATATTTAGTCCCCATCAGTATTCCATTTGATAGAAGAGAAAATAAGTTTCAGAAATGTTTATTAATAGATGTCTAAGGCTACCAGGCTTCTAGAGGTGAAGTTCACAACCAGAGCTTTTTGATACCATGCTCTCTTGCTTTGCGCATCATTTGTAATTCCAAAGACATCCCCTTGCCCAGAGGGAAACCAACCCCAAGCTCCATCTCTATTACCTAAGCTACTCTTGGGACATTTCATTTTCCTTTTCCTACCTTCTTTTTCAGTTTACAATTTGGAAATATAGGTGGTTTTTCATTTGGGGGTGACTTTGACATTAAAGATGAGAATAGTATGAGAAGTCCTGAGGTGTAATTGTTACTTACTGGAGAGAAAAGACTCCTTTTGAGTTCTGGCTAAGGCATAGAAATAGCCTTGCTGCATTCTCTCTCTCTCTCTCTCTCACACACACACACACAGAGACAAAAAGAGGACTTTCTTAATGGAGTTTTTCTATTTATACAAATAAATAAAGTTATATTCTATTGAATAATACTGTAAAGAAGTGCTTCTAAAAATCTTATTTAGTAAGTCAGGAACTGAGATGGTTCCATTAAATGCTTAGGGGTAAATTATCACCGTGGCATGGTAGGGATTTAGCTGTGTAACAGAAGTCATGAGGCTAAATTTCCATGTACTACCATAACAAACTTACCTTCTAATTTAATTTTAATGTTTTGAGTACTTAATTTCCCATTTTTCAAAAACATGGAAAGAAATATCTCCTACCATCATGATAATAGCTTCCTTGGAATTGCTAGAATATTAATACCATTCAAATTCAAAAATCATTTTAAGAAATAAGAAGAAATATAGTACTAGCACTAGAAGAATAATCATAAATTTTGGTGCTTTGAGAACATATTCTGAAAGATTGCCTTACCGTTTGTTATAATATGTACTGTAGAGGAACCCACATTTTAAAATATCTTTTTTAGGAGAAGTGAGGGGTATAGTTAGGTTGAAGAAATGTTTTTTCATTTTATTAAAAAAAAAAAAAAGACTCAAAAAAGTCCCAGATTGGATTTGGTCAATTTGCTTTTGAACAAATACATCACAGTGTAGTGAAAAGGGAAAATTTTGGAGTCAGAATGGTTCAAATAATGGCTTTACGACTTGTTATGCAGGAGTCTCTGGGAAAATTATTTACTCTCTCAGTTTCAGTTTCCTTATCTGTAAAATGGGGATAAGAATCTTTGTAAGACAGAATAGTGGCACAGATCAAATAAGAAAATTAAAGTGAAAACATCTATTATAATGTCTGTCTCAGAGGAATAAAAGTGAAAAAAAGTAATTTGGGGGTGCCTACTTTCAGACAAATATAATATGAAAGGCTGGAATAATGGCGAATAGGACAATGTTTCTTGAAAACATGTGCTTAATAAATGTGTGTAAAATTCATTCTTGTTAAAAAAAACTCCAATAATAGTTGAATCAGGATAAAAATCAAGTATAATAAAAATAAAAAAAGACATAATAATAATGACTAGGGATTTTCCAGTCTACTCAGCTGTATTAAAATTTTCTATTTCTCCATGTTATTTCTTTTTTAGCATAGTGATCTGTCAATTTGTGTTTGGTGACGTTGCCCTAAATAGACATCATTTGAAAATGTCTCTATATTATTTCTATATGCTTTATCATATTTCATGCTATATTTAAATTATTAATATATGCCATATCAAGGAATAATAGTACAAACCTACATAATAGGTTGTTGTGAGAATTGAATGAGTTATAGAAAGCAATAAAAACAATGCCCAACACTAGGAAATGCTCAATAAATATTAAACATTATTATAACAACTAAATAATAAACTTGTATTATTTAAAATAGCAATAGTACTCAGAATTGAGAGGTTGAAGTAACCAGAAATCCACAAGGTGGCTCTCAAGGCTTGGCTTTTAAACACAATAGAGTTGTTTTACATTTCCAAAGAAATAAAACAAGACTTATAAATACCAACTTGACTTTTCAAAGATTCTCATAAATTCATGATTAATAAATAAATCAAAGGACACAAAGCTGTATAATAACTGTTATGTAATAAACATAACTTTATGTTTATGTGGCATCAGCTTACCAGTCAGAACTTAAAATATCAATATAAAATGGTGAAATTAACAGGGCTATCCTGACAATTAAACATATTTCACTAGGATAATAAACGTGAAAGTGCATAGCCCAGTGTCGGGCAGCTAGCAGCTGTTCAGTCAAACAATCAGTTAGACAATCAAACATAAGTTAAATCTGATGATAAAAATGTTGAGGTTACTATCATTTTATGTCAGTAAATTTTTTCTTTCAAAATTTATTTTCATATCTCTAAATCAGGGGTCAGCATTACCTGTTCTGCAAAGGGACAGAGAGTAACTTACAGTCCCTTTCACTACTCTGTTCTTCCCCTGTATGCAGCCATAGAAAATAAAGAAATCGGTTTGGCTGCGTTCTAAAAAAAATTTTTATTACAAAACAGGAGGCTACGTCTGGCCCTCAGGCCATAGTTTTGTCCAATCTTGATCTAAATCATTATCTGATATAAGTAAATAGAACCCAACATAAATCTTAAGATACTACCAATACTCCAATTACCTAGAGCAGTGCTTCTTAACCTGTAACGTGCATGATAAAATCACCTGGGGAATCTAGCTGAACTGTGGACTCTGATTTGGTAAATCTGGGGTGAGGCCTGAAGTTCTGCTTTTCTAACAAGGATGCAGGTGATTCCAAGACTTTTTGGTCCTTTGAGCATATATACATTGAGTAATAAGGCAGTTGTTTTTAAACTTGTTGGTCTCAGGATTCCTTTACATTCTTAAAAAGAGCTTTTGTTTAAGTTATATCTGTGCATATTAACCTTGGGAATTAAAACTGAGAAATTTAAAAAATATTTATTAATTCTTTAAAAGAACAATAAGAAATCCATTAGATGTTAACATATTATATGAAATTTAACTGTATCTTATATTTTAACTATATTTTAAAGAGCAGGACTAAGCACTTCAATTATAACCATACAGAAAGAAATGATAAGTGAATATATCATAAAGTAGAACCTTTTAAAAGATCATTAAGTAAAGAAAAACGTCAAGATTATAACATGATAAAGCTAAAATTAACTTCTTGGAAATTGAGACTGTGAAAATTGCATATACAAAATATCTGGTATATGTGGCACATTATGTGCTTTAGTTCTTGTCCTCTTACTGTCATTTGTTCCCTACCTGTTTTTCTGCATGTCCATATTCAGGTCCTTGGGGAGGTAAAAAGCAGGAAATTTGGCCACAGTTTTTTGCTCTTTCTATTAGAGACATAGCTGTTCTTACAGTGGCATTTCGAGCATGTACAAACACCATTACCTGAAATAAAAGAAAGCAGTTTATTTAATATTCCAATTCATTAAATTACAGCTTAATACTAGCTTGGAAATCATCCTATATAAACAACTAGTAAATTTTTAAAACAAAATCCCCAATTTATAAATTCTCCAACATCTCCTTATTTTAGAATAAAGTATATATAGGAAAAAGAAAAGTTAAAAACAATTGATAACATAGCTTTATTTATTACTAGCTTATAAACTGGGAGAAATTAGAACTGAAATTAACAGATTCTATAAAACTTGGAGTTTAATTTGTGTTTCTCTTTCGAAGGCATGATTATCACAATCATTTATTATAGGGACAGAGTATAAAAATGTACAGGAGTCTTATTTCTCCTTGGAAGATTACTATATTCAATGAAATTTGCAGTATCATAAAGATATTTAAAGATATTTAAAGCAATGAAGAACACTCTTCCTTGGACAAAATTATGTCTAAAAACAATCACTTAAAGAGTTTAGGGGACTGCTGAAGATGAAAATGCTTTTACAGAAAGTATTGCTTCTACTAGAATAATTCTACCTAGAATTTTTTGTTGTGATGGATCTTCCTGTGGAATTATTCATGAAGTGACTGCAGAAATCTGAATTAGGGAGAAAGCATGTGTCTGGTTGCTTTGTTACGGAGAAGTGAGGGGCAAATGTACTTTCAGGCACAGTCATCAGGCAGTGTGAACAGAACTGAAGTAAATAAAATAAGGGAATGATGAGCAGTTTGGTGTTACTTGCAGGCTCCGCATTAAGGATATTCAAGCAATTGTTTTCACTCAGGGAACTGATAGGTTCATGTGAGCTGAATCAAGTAAAAGAGAAGATCATTTTGAGGACAAACAAAAGTGAAAAAGGGAATGAAGCCTAGGATATGACCAGAAAGAAGACAGGGTGACACAGAGGTATCTATACCTCCATGCTGGCATAGATATATAAAGTTATCTATATATTTAACCCATAGTAATGGTATGTCTATAAACTTGTCAGAGAAAATGTTTCACATATGGGATGCTGATTAAAATTCATAGTAGAGTAAAATCTCAGGCAACAATCATTCAAGAAACTGGAATGCTTAAATAACTAATATTCTTTTAGAGTACATTCAAAAAGGAGAGCAGATAACTGGGGGAAGATGAGAAGTTCCTCAAAGAAAAAAACTTCCAGAGAAGTTTAGAGGGGGAAAAAAGTAATAAGCAAATAAGCAATTTGGAGAATTTAATAACTTAATCATAGTCACCAAGGCATAGAGCTTGAGATTTTGTACTTTATCAAAGCTCTAACTTCACTTGTTGCTCCCAATGTGTTTTGAAAAGAAATATTATCATAACAATATTTTAAAAGCATACACTAATAGAATTTATTCCAGAAAGTTTTACAGCTACTGGTAAATTTCTTGTTTTCCTTATTTTTCAACTAAAGAAAACAAATCTGATTTTGATAGGCTTTCTAGCTTTCCTAGGGAAGTATCTTTACCTCATAGGATGTCAAGAGACTGCCATTTGGGCTCAAATTGTGGTATTTTCATAATTACTGACATAACCTATTTAATACTAAGTAAGACAGAAAATTCTATTAACCATAATGTCCTGTGGGAGCTTCGCCAGTTCAGAATCTGTCAAATTCCACTATCCTGTCCCTTGCAAAAGGCAGGAACATTTCAATTGTGAATTTCTTTTTAAAGGGCAAGGCAGATTTTTTTTTCTCTTATATAAAAATAAATTTTATCACCCATAAAACCTCATTAGTCCAATACTGAATTTTAAGAAAATCTAAAAATTAAAATGAAGTTACTTATTATTTTGTTAACATATTTATTCATTCATATGTTTCTGAGCATGTAGTCACTACCAAGCCCTGAGGAAGTGGCCATGAAAAAGAAACAAAATCTTGCCCTCATGGAGCTGAGAATCTAGCATGACGGATTAAATAAGCACAAAATATTTTTTACTTAATAAGTATTTACTGGCCATGTATGTGTAAAATACTGTTAAAAGAAGAGGTACGAAAATAGACATGTTCCCTCCCATGAAAAACCTATAAAATCTGAGGAAGATAAAACTGCCCACATAATTTAGGCATCTGAACCAATGAGAGGATGGAGTGTGAACAACACGGGAACGCTGATAAGCATGGAGCTAGTTGGTTTCTTTCATTCATCCATCTCAAGATATTTACGCAGTACCTACCAAGTGCCACCATACACTAAGAACCAAGGATACAATGATAACTATGTTTCAAGGCTTCAAATTGATAAGCTACAGTTATGGGGAGAAAAAATCACTATGATAATCAGCTCTATCTGGCTGTAGGAGAAGGGTGCAGACTGCCTAGAGGGGGCAGTAATATTTGGAATATTTAATTTAGATACTTTTAGTTTGAAGAAGTATATTCTCTTCCAAGGTTACTGAGACTCAGTTCCAGGGACTACTTCATCAGAATCATTACTGGTGCTTGTTAAAACACATTTCTGGGCTCTCCCCTAAAACTAGCTGAGTAAGAATTTCTAAGGGTGGGGTCTAGCAATTGAATCACAAACAACTACTCCGATGACTACTGCACTATTATGTGAAATTAGTTAATAATTACCACCAACTTAATTTTCCCCTCCCAAGTTGAAAGATTAAAAGGTAAAATCAATAAAACCAACCACTACAAAGCTGTTAATAAAAACCTCCTAATAACCTCTCTCTACCTATACAATATGAAATATCAGGAAATTTTAAGGTATTTTATATAATCAGTATAGGCTCAAGATCATTTCCAGATGGGCTAGGTGGGGGTTTTATGATGCAACCAGATTTCTATTCTCCATAATTCAAATGCCACATTATGTAAATCCTGTTGAAATACCAGATATGGAGAACATAAGGGACAATAAAATATGACCTAAATCTTCATTATTTCAGTCTGACTTGTCAACTTTTCATTTTGCAAATTATTTTCTACTGCAGCCAAGAGAAATATTAGTTACAACTTAAAGTAGCAATTTCTTTTTATGAAAGGATCCATTATGTCTTGTTCAGTAAAACAAACTCTTTTTCTTATTAAGAATTTTCTGTCTAGAGGCTCCAATAGAAGTCATTACAAGGTTTTGGGTCTCTATAAACATACTTGATTTTATGGTTTGTTAATTTGGTTAATTAATTTAAATAGACTCATGAAAATTATAACTAATAGAGAAGACAGTATTGTTTCATTTGGCAGACATTAACTCCAAATTAATCTTAAAAATACTTTTGGTAACTGAGCAGCAATTAAATTGGCATATGTCATTAAAATAAGATTAGAATAGTAAGATTCAAGTTAATAACGATGTTGAATTTAAACTGTTTCATAAAACTACTTATGCTTTTATGTGAGGTTTGTTAGGTTATACATTTAAAAAATATTTTATATACTTGTTTTTAGTTTCAAAAGCTATTTAGTTTTAACACATGATAGTACCAGCCCTGTACTAGGAAAAAAACTATGTAAATTTGATTTCTGGTCCTGTTCTTTGACTTGTCAAAGAAAGTGTTCTTCACATGAGATGCTGATTAAAATTGATGAAAGAGTAAAAGCTCAGATAATAATCATTCAAAAAACTGAATGCTTAAAGCAACTGATATTATTTCAGGGTGTACTCAAAGGAAAGAACGTATTATTTGAAAAAGACCAAAAATTATACTTTGGAATACTGTTAATAGCAGTGTGATTTAGAATAAATTATTTAATCTTTTCAATTCTTATTTCTACCAGAAAACAGATAAAGAGTTACTGTATGTCACAGAATTACTGTAAGGATCACAGAACATAATGTGAGTGAAAACACTGCATTTAGTAATGTCTCTCAAATTTTAGACAAAAGCCTAGCAGGCTTGTTAAAAACACCGATTGCTTTTCCCTCCCCCAAACCCTTTTCTGATTAAGTAAGTCTGGCACAAGTAAAGAAATTGCATTTCTAACAAGTTCCAAGGAGATGCTAATGTTCCTGGTCCAGGAACTTCCAGAATCTCTGTCATAGCTGCTAAGTATTAGCATCATAATTAGGGTAATAAACATAAGCAAAATTAATTTGGCCTAAAAGACTAAATGGTTAGACTAGTATATGACTATTAGAAGTTGACACCTATATATTTTTCCTCATTTACATCCATGTGTATGAAAGTGTGTATGTGTATTTAACTTCACACAAAACAATTTTAAACTCTTATCTTTTAACAACCTTTTTAAGGGGGCTGTGAACTAGGAATCAAAAAAATAGGCATATTTAAGTCTGGGATATTTGAAAACAAGAGGAAGGAGGCCAGAGATTAAATGCAAAATCTTAAATCAAAGCCTTCTTCCTAGAAAATTCTGCTAAGAATGAGAATGGAAATATCTAAAAGAGATAAAACAACACAGCAGAAAAATGTTCCAGAGAAAAATGTTGCTGAGGCATGATGTTTCATATTATATAGCATATATGGTATTGGCTCTCTTTCAAGGGTTAAAGAATGAATGAAGTTTAGGTTGGAGAAGTTCATGTCCTGGTGGTTTGTTTTCATTCTAATCACCACAGCCTTTTATTTGTCTTGCTCCCAATTCTTCCTAACTTTTGTAGAGGTGAGGGGAAACTTGCCTTTTCCCCCAAAAGTTTGCTTGATCTCAAATGGCCTTTAATTAAAAATATTTTTTATACCAAGGAGTCATATTTTGGAGTAAAATTCCCTGAGCTCCTTCACTTTCTTAACTTGGGTTCTTAAAGAAAATTAAGTCCTTATGTTCTAAATAAATAGTGATTCTAAAAGTGTGTGGTACCACCAGCAGCAGCATCAGTGCTCCTTAGGAATTTGATAGAACCACAAATTCTCAGCCCCAACCAAGACCTAAGTCAGAAACTCTGTGGGGCCTAGAAATCTGTTTTAAAAAGCCCTTCAGGTGATTCTGATGCATATTAAAACTTGAAAGTAATGCATCAAGGCATCCATTGTGAGTAAAAAATTATCTATCTTAGCTTCTCTATGTATTTAGAATGGTTCTGGCAAGTACCATCTTCAGGAGAACTGAAAAAACAGTCAAATCATTTTCTGTGTTCTATGGTTTGAATGGAGAATATCATTACAGACATATTTCGGATATACTTATTTATATAACATGAGAGCACGTAGGCACAGAATGGTTTTTGTTACTGTGATTATATTACCACATCTGTGTTATTAGACGGATGCAGTTTTAAAAGGTTTCATTTTGCATGGTGTAGATCCAAGAATCATCTGCAGAGGGACACTACGGTCACTACAGAGTTCTCATTTTAGGACACAGTGCTGGCCAGCTGAAGATACTTAGGTCATTTTACCACATCCTTGCTTTTCTAGTACTTTTCCTATCAAAGAACTTTCCATATTTAGTTATTTGACTTCTCAGTATTGAGCAAGGAGCCTGGCACACAGCAAATACTCAATGTATTTTAAGTAAATATAACACACTAAGTCCAATCAAACATTAGCTTACCACAGTTAATAATGGCAATATCTGCCATTTGAAAAAAAATTCTATTTTGTCTTCTATGTAGAATAACAACATAGGGTTGTGTGAAATGAGACAATATAAACAAAGCATTTATTTAATACAACAGTGCATGGCACATAGTAAGTGATCAATAAATATGAGCAGTTGCTTATTAGAGTGCAATTCTTTTAAAATTCAATATATTGTATTAACTTCTGACAAGGTAATATTTTTACACAGTTCAAAAATCAGAAACTACAAAAGTGTGTACAGTGAAAAGAATACCATCCTGCCCTCTACCCTAGTAACTGGTTATCCATAGTAACCACTATGCTTTTGATGTATCCTTTGATAGTTTATGTACATATATAAGCAAATATGAATTCATAATTTTAATACCTCTTTCATCATATGGTAGCATATGATAGTTTTCTATTCTTTCCTTTTTTTAGTGAAACATATTATTTTGAAGATCTTTTCACATCAGTACAGTTTCCTCATTTGTTTTCTTATAGTTACATAGTATTTCATTACATAGAAATACCACAATTTATTTAACCAGTCCTTATTGAATGAACATGTATATTGTTTCCCATCTTGTTATTAAAAGCAATGTTATAATAAATAACTCTGTACACCAATCGTTTCACATGTTTGTGAATATATCTGTTGGATAAATTCATAAAAGTGGAATAACTGGGTCAAATTATATGATTATTCATTGAACTATGTCCTTATTCTGAATATTATCTATTCTATTATTGAGCATTATTTTTTTTTTACCTATTTGTTGGGCTTTGTATATGAAAGATAGTATGCTTCATCTTTTTCTGTGTTGCAAATATTTTGTCCTAGTCTATGACTTATCTTTTGACTTTGTTTATGGTATCTTGTTCAGTACAGAAACAGTTAATTTTTTCTCTATGGCTTCTGGGAAATTCGGAGACAAGGAAGAGAAAATAGCCACAAATATACATGCACTTGCCCCCACCACACCAGCTCTCACACATACACATGCAGATGTCCATAATATATTGCTAAGTGAAAAAATATCAAGTTTGAAGAACAATTTCCATAGTATTATCCTGAATGTTTTATTATATCTTAAAATTTTTTCTATGTATTTTTTATTTGTATATATTCACAGGGTACAAATGCAATTCTGCTACATGCATATGTTGCATGTGGTTAAGTCAGGGCCTTCAATGCATCCATCACTGGAACAACACACACTGTATCCACGAAGCAACCTCCCATCATCTACTCCCTGTACCCTACTGAGTACACTGTCCATCTGTTATTATAAAGGGTCTGTGTATGAATATACATGTTTGAAAATAGATATTGGATAAACATCGACCAAATTAATTACCTCACAAAATGAAAATAGGATTTGGTGGGGGGTCAGCAGACAGAATAAAAAGATAACCTTCCCTTTGTATATCTTGTATTGTTATGCATTGAAACAAATCTTTACTAGTTTTATAGTTAAGTATATAAATTATATTGAACAAGATAAATAATAGATAATAACAATGAAGTTATAATAATATATTTATAATGCAGTATTAAGATAGTATATTCACTATGATTATTTTATTGCTAAGGCATTTATGGGGTCAAGTATGAAGAACACATACTTAGCAATGCACTTAAAATTTTGGATGATGGTGGGACTGGTGGTCTAAGTGGCAAATCAAACTTGTTTTAGTTTACTTGGAAATGCCTTAAGAGGAAAAGAGAGAGAAGATATAGCAGCAGAAAATAAACAGCATATCAAGGGAAAGTATACAGATGTTCAAAGTTACAGAAAAGAGAACAAATACACATGGTGGTCAATATGGACTTTTTGCAGAAATAAATATGTGGACAAAAGACTAGTAACATCTGGAAAGACAAAACGCAACCTCGTGATAAAATATATACTAAGATAAAAATCACTCAAGGCTCAGAAAAATCTGATACCAATAAAAGAAATAATTGAAAAACTATTCTTATGTTAGAGAAAGATTTTAAACTTAATAGAGAGAAGGCCATCCCACGGAAAAATATTGATTTTTATAAAGGAATATATATGACATGATAAAAAAGAAAATATGGTTCAAGAAAGTATAAAAGAAAAAAGCAGACAAAACATAGGGAAAACAAAGGCAACTTTGTAATTGTATATTGAAAGGACAATGGACAGGATAATTTTAAAAGGGTAGGGTTCAAGAAAAAAAAAGCAGCTCTTCATTGTTTCATTAAGAGTAAAGATGAACAAGAAAGGACTTAGGTCCCTAAGTAAGAGTTAGTATGAATATTTGAGATAGATCTTATAAAAATAACTTTGATTTAAACATTTTAAAATATAGTTTTGTAGCCACTGAATTGCCTCAAAATTCTATCTATACATGTTCCTAAAAAAGCACAAAAAAAAAAAAAAGAAAAAGAAAAGAAACTCTCATACCAACATGGAGGAGTTGGATGTTACTATTATGATTAAATTAAAATAATTTTCCCTATTGCTTCCAGATATTTTATCTTTTTGAACATCCAAAGGATTCACAGGCCCCTCTCTTAAGCATTTATCACTGCCACCTTTTATTTTTAATGATTTTTGTGCTTGACTTAGCTCCTCTGCTAGTATGTGATCATCTAACAATTACATGACAGGCATTCGGGACATATAGTGGGCAAGCCTAGCACTGGCCCATGTGCTTTTGGAACTTACATCTCCTATTGGTGAAGGACTGGAGTCGGGGAAGATGGTGAACTAAGTTGCCATTCATTACATGAACAACTATAGGAAGGAATAACCAAAAATAAATAAACAAAACAAAACAATCTAGAAATTAATTAGAGTCTTCCCTCTCAAAGTTAGCAAAGTACTTTATTTAAAGGTCATGATATTCCAAAGTTCTTCATTATTGGCCCTTTGAGTGTCATTTCTAAATTGCCCTTCCTGTTGTTTAAAACTTCCATGCATGTGGACATTTTTAGGCCTTTGGCCATATTTTTCACTTAGTCCTCTTGCCAACTCCACCTGTAAAAATTCTACAGACCTTTAAGGCCTAGTTCTAATGATCGATCTCTAATCTCTCCAGGGGAAATTAATCACTCCCACCATACTTTGATACTTTGTTCATATTATTTGTGTTGCATATAATCACAAGATGTATACAGGTCTTTCCACTGTTAGGACTAACAGTAACCATTTACTGGGCCCAGTACTAGGTACAATATATATGTTATCTTACTACCAACAACACAATGAGGTAGGTAATTTTATTAGTATTTTACAAATGAGAAAACTGAAGCTCAGAATTTTAATAACTTGCCACTCATTCAAAAACAGGTCAGGGAATTCACTTCAGATTTGACATTCCAAAGCCTATTTTCTTTCCATCAAGTTATATTCCTTCTTTGGGTGCTGCCTTAGGGCAGGGTTTACGTTTCACTAATTTGGAGGTCTTTTTGTCATACCCCATACCACTCTTTTCTGCTGTCATATAATCAGTGGGCGCTCAATAAATGACTGCTGAAATTACAATATTAAAGATGGTTTTCCATAAAAATCATTGATTTTTGAGCAGAGATTTGAATTTAAAGGTTATAAATTATAATAGGACATAGACTGAGGTAACACTTTTCATTGGTATCTTTATTAAAATATGGGGTATTAAGCAAACTTCCAATTATCCAATTAGATAATTTTCCTGAATAGTTTTATTTAAATTTATCAGCTAACCTTCCACTGATATTTAATAAACTAAAATTGCTACTGATTAGTCTTTTGATAGTGTGGAAATATGTGTATGTGTATTTTAATGCTATTGTAAGGTTTAAGAATTGTAATTTAAAAAAGAAACACCTTATAAAATAAGCTACTCTGTAAGATTATTAAAAATATTCTGGATTTTGACATCAAAGATAGTTTGTAAATCAAAACTACCTACGCTACATAAAAAATGAATCAAATTAATTTAATTCATTAACCAAAATACAGTAAGCTCTTGGTTTCTTTGGGTGATTGGTTCCAGGAACCTCTGCAGATATCAAAATCCACGGATGCTCAAGTTTCTTACAAAAAATGGTATAGTATTTGCATATAACCTACGCACATCCTCTTGTATACTTCTAATCATCTCTATATTACTTATAATAGCTAATACAATGTAAATGATATGAAAATAGTTGTTGTCTTGTTTAGGCACTAATGACAAAAGTCTGTACATGTTCAGTACATATGCAGCTACACTTTTTTCCACCCGAATACTTTCGATCCACGGTTGGTTGCATCCCCAGATGCAGAACCCCTGGATGTAGAACCCTCAGACACAGAGGGCCGACTGTAATGTGCTACTGATAGACATGAATAAAAGCATTCTTACTTTTAGTAAAGGTAGAAAATTTGACTCTAATAACTTTGGATTACATCAATAAAATATTACTTACTGAAAAAAGGGCTAAAAATGACAAAATTTAAAATCCTCTATTTTATTAATCATGAGTGTAATAGCATTGAATGACTAGCATTTATTACTAGATACTTCTGGCAACCATCTAAATTACTGAAGCATATGACTTTTTCTTTAAAGACCTGGTTAAACATTTATTAGATATAGCATGAAAATATAAGCTACCTCAAAAAGGGTTAATTTACTCTGTCCTAGCTATGTAAGAAACTATAGAATTCATTGACTAGTCTTCAAGCATTAAATTATGAAAATAAGCCAAGGAAACTAATCCACAATAGAGAGAAGCGGTTCCATAGCTTCAAGTTGTGTAATCAGATCCACACTTTGCAGTTCAGATCCATTTCTGGACTTTTACTTGGGGAGTTGGCAGTTCTTCTTAATAAACTTAAGCTTTAAGTAATAAATAGATTTGCGTTATCATTACTGAATTATATTTAGGGCAGTACCCTGAATGTGAAACATATTCCTCACCAATTTTGCTCAAAGAATCATTTAAATATTTAGCAGCTTGTTTGAGTTATGGGCAGCTTTAATTGCTATATTTGGTTAAAATAAATCCATAATACTCTATATCTTCTAAAATCTGTAAGACACATTTTATCAAAATGTACAATTAAAAACTAGAGGACTTAGTGTACATTATGTATCATGATAGCAAAAAGACATATAGTCATATTTCTAAGCCCACTATGAAAAATATTGTCTCACTATCAATTCACCATACATGAGGACACTGTACGATATAATTAGAAATAAATATAAGACAGTTATATTTCAACACAGTTTCTGAATTACTAGAACCACTAAAAAAGAGAGCAAAAATAATTTATTAAATATGATTTAAAAATGGTAAATATTTTGAATGCATTTTTCCTTCACTATAAACTTATTTTTTTGTAGAGATGGGGTCTCGCTATGTTGCTCAGGCTGGTTTTGAACTCCTGGGCTTAAACGATCTTCCTGCCTTGACCTCCCAAAGTGCCAGGATTACAGGTGGTAAGCCACTGCAACCGGCCTGAATTTAACTTAAATGAAAACAATGTTTTCTTAATCATATGTCTATTTTTTAGAATATAATTTATGTCATCTAACTGATGCTTGAATAAACTACACATTCTTAATCAGGCCCTGTTTTATATGTGCACTATATACATTTATGTATTCAATTAATGTAATACATGAATTAATTTTTCAACTTGTTTATTATATTTATAAACATCAATAAATGTTATTTTATATGATATAGATAAATGGGTATTTTATAACTTAGAATTGTCTTGAACATAGAAAATGTTATAATTTTCATTTGATTTTTACAACATACAAAAGAAAATAAACATAATCAAGAATGTTAATTTTACCTGCTCATAATTACACAAATTTAACATACAATCAAATTTCTGTGTTGGTTTTGGAAAAATGTCTTTGCAATTTACATAAACTTACCAAATTCTTATCTGATGCCACACTAATTTATACAACATATAGGCTTATGTTGAACATTAGCAGTGTTTTAAGAATCAAGTAGACCTATGTTTGAATTATAATTCAGCATTCATATACTACATAAACTTAGACAAATTTACCTGTGCTTCAGTTTTAATCTGTAAAATGGAGATAAAAGTACCTTCCTTACAAGGTTACTGTAGAGACAACAAGCAATAATTACAAAGTACTAGAAAGAAGCCTGGCACATAAAGGTGTTCTATTTTGTAGGAAAGGTTTAGTATTTAAAGAGGCTTTCCTTATATTCATCCCGAATCTGCTCCCTACACATACAACTCACTGGGACCAAGACCAATATTGCTCTCCAAGGCAACAGAAAACAAATTGTCCTTTTTTTTACATGTAACAATTCTACAAATATTATATTTGAAAACTGCTTTCTGATCTCCAGTATGATTTCCCTTTCTTGCGATAAACATCACCAGTTCCCAATGCTGCTTTTCATAAATGATGGTTTTCATGGTTTGACACACTAGATGAGTTCTGTGTGCTTATACTTTTTCAATACTAAAAAGTATGCATTCAAGTAAGATCATTTGCTGAAGAAATGATTTGTTTAAACTTATACATGCTTCATAACTAAAGTGTTCTCAGCTTTATTACACAGTTTAATATGACTTTATATTATATAATATTTTCAAAGATGTATTGGTTTTAAAAAGATACTGGCTGAGCATGGTGGCTCATGCCTATAATCCTAGCATTATGGGAGGCCAGGAGTTTAAGACCAATCTGAGCCACATAGCAAGACCCCATTTCTACTAAAAATAAAATTAAAAAAAATTAGCCAGGTGTGGTGACATGCACCTGTAGTCCAGCTACTCAGGAGGCTGAGACAGGAGAATCACTTGAGCCCAGAAATTTGAAGATGCAGTGAACTATGATGATGTCAATGCATTCTAGCCCAGGCGACAGAGGGAGAACCTCAAAAAAAAAAAAATTGGAACTGATAAAATATGAATATCATATCAACGTTAAATTTTCTGGTTTTGCCAATTGTGTCAAAGATATTTTAAGAGGCTGGCTTTAATCTTAGAACAAACATTTCTTACTCAAACATTTAGGTACAGAGGGACACAGTACCTTGAATTTATTGTCAAATGATTTTTAAAAAATACATGGATATACACACACATACATATACAAATAGAATGATAAAGTAAATAATGCAAAATGTAAATAATTGGTGAATCTAGATAAAAGAAGAAGTGTTTCTTGAACTATTCTGGTAATTTTTAAGTTTGAAATTATATCAAAATTAACAGGCACCAAAAAAAGGAAGGAACCCTTTCACAGTGCCTGTTCTGTGGTAAGAATTATGCAGAATATTAGAAACACAATCTTATTTAATTACAGATGTATTTCACCTGTAGTCTGAGGCTCACAACAGAAATTTTAAATAAATGTAGCTATAGTCAATAAAGCAATTTAAGAAAATACATGAAAAAGATGAATATACCATATTTGGAAACTATAAAAGGAGCTAATATTTTGGTTTAAAACTTTGTATGTTCTAATGGTAATGCCATATACATTTTAGCACAATAACAAAAGATGTAATTGGGACAAGTGACAAAATATGAACAGGTAAGGAAGACTATACTTTGAGATAGTTCCTGGTAACAAAGTTAGGGAAAAAGTCAATTAAGAATACTGACTTATAATAAACAATTTAAAAGGTCAATAGTGTCAATCAGGAGACAGTAATGGCCTGGTGAATCAAACAGTTATGATGGGCACAACAACTAGAAAATACATATAAGTTGCTGCTAAAAGGCTGAGTTTTAAAAGTTAATGCTATAAGGATGAGATTCCTTAATTTATGCTTTTTGTTTGGTGTCAAATTCATTAATCAGAAATGAAAACAGCCCTACATGGTTCTGATGTGCTAAATTTTAAAATAACTTTATTGGAGTTTAAAGCCCTTCACATATAGAAGCAAATCTCATTTCCAGCATATTCTATTTGACCATTTTATGTCTTAACATTTACTTTTATTGAGTAAAAGTAAATATATATGATCATTTGCTCAACAAATATTTACTGTTCATTATATATTACTAGGTCATGTTGTAGATACTGGAATATGACAATAATAAAATGGTCAAAACTGCCTTCATTCTAGAGGAGACAGACAATAAACACATAAATATGTAAAATACACAGTATTAAAATGTTGGTAAGAATTATAACGATGTAGAAAAGGAAGGCTGAGGACTGCTTTGAAGCAGGGGGCACAATTTAAAATCTAGTGGTATAGGATGATTTCAAATATGTGTAATCTTGAAAGATCCCCTGCTTGGTAAATCAGCTTTACTCAGATTCTTACAATCAATGTTTTGAATTGATTAGGAAAAAAACTATCAAGGAAAGTGGAGAAAATGGATACAAATTTCCACAAAGTTAAAGGAGGAGTAAAATTTTTATTATACTTCCAATTATGTGCTTTTCTAGCAATATTTTTCCTTTGTAAGGATTATGTATCAAATCTGTACATTTTATGCATATTTATTTGATTAACCTTTGTTTTTCTCATCAGATTATATAAACAACACTAATGCAGGGAGTTTCTGCTTTTTATCTTTAGCATAGTCTCTGGTACACACTGGATATTCAATAAATATTTACTGAGTATTGCCAGTGTTGCTTTAGTTTAGTCTTAAAAACCACCTCCATTCTGTTCAATACCTAGAATTAAGACTGATGACCCAGATATAGTTCACATGCCAAAAGAGAATGCAGGAGTGTCTATATTTAGGACTCTACTCATCTTTTACCTTAAAAAGGGAAATGGATTACAGAAAGAGAAACCAAATCATAAAACATTTTCAGTAATTCATAAGTTTATAGTCTAGAAATCTATTTCTATTTTTAAATTTCAGTCTATATATAAGTATTATTAATTCTAAAATGTTTACATAGACATACATACATGTACTTGAAAGTTTTAAGGAACATATATTGAAGCCAATCTTTTTGTAATAATTAATTTAATAATGAAGAAAAACAGCACATCAGTTCTAAAAATCCAAGCACCCTGAATTCATGCTTTGCCAAAGATATTCTTAAATGACCAAAATTTTAATGGTGTGATACAGTGACCCAAACTACAATAACTGATCTCAGTTAGTCCCCACAGTATAAACATGGATCCATTTTAGTGTTAATTCTGGGTAAATAGAATAAAGAATCCTCCAATACATTACGGTATCTATTACACACAGAAAAATATTTTACCGACCTCCAAGACAGTCCAAATTTCATTTATATTTGTTATTGACAGGCCCAAAATAGCAGCATCTATTCTGTAGAGCAAATTAAGCAAGATCAGCTAGTCTATTACTATGCAAATAAAATTCATTAGTGAACTAACAATCTCATTTGTATAGATGCCACTGGGCTAAAAGGTCTATTATTTTTGGACATTATGTCTGGATTGAATCTAATTTCAGTAAAATAACAACATAAAATGTATTTTTAAGACTTCTATCAGTATTTTTCATTTCTTTGTTTAGACAACAATCACTATTGATAATTCTTAAACACTGAACTGTTTGTTTAATAGTCTCAAGTGACATACTTAAGGTGATTCTTTTTAGAAGAATCATCTTTTTTTTTAAATTACTTGAGCAGAAGAGATCCTACTAAGCTAATATACTGTAAATCAACTTTACTAGCTAGATTAATTAAAACTGCATTGCTATAAAGACAAAATCATAAAATTGTAATTCCTCTTAGATGGGCTCTTGACTGTCAATTTTTTAGGCCACATTCATAAACCTACAAATGAATAACATCTCAGTTCTCCTCATATCTGTATTGTAATTTTCAATTAGCCTTCTTCATTAAAAAAAAAAGAAAGAAAATTATGATAGTTATCTGTAAATCCACAGTTGAGACAATTATACCACACTTAACGATAAAAGGCACACTGCCATTTGATCATTCAGTCATTTCAATTTATTTGGCTTTCTCCACATGATTTCAAAAATAACAGCTGTAAAACAGGGCAAATCAGATACTATATTAAAAAAAATGAGATCTGGGTTCATGGAAAATAAGACAAAAAACTATTGGATACAGAATACAATGGAGGTAAAGTTAGAAAACATTTTTCTTTCTCCAGATTTTTTAAAAAATAGCCTACTATCTTACTGAGATGGTTTGGTAGACTATACTGTATGTCCTTTCCAGATACTTTTGGGTCTTACTGGAAAATAATCCTCTCTGAAGTTCTTGGTGCTCCTACATGGCCATGGCCTTCTGAGTAATGAAAACTAAAGTGCTTAAAAGACAGAGAATGTCTCCACTTCATCAGAGCCATTTTCTCCAAGTCTAAGTCTGAAGAGATTTTTTCTTATCTCCCAAGGAGCCAATTGCTTACATTCCAGGATGCGGGCCTTCTTTTCCTTCCTCAGGAGAGAGTCTGTTTACATTCCAGGGTAAAGTTCTTGGGTGGGTCAGGTGGTCTACTCTTATCTCTCCTCTCCTCTCTCCAGAGAGGAAGATGAGCAGATGTGCCCATAGTTCCTATAGAAGCTTAAAGTTTCATAATTTTGGAGCTCCCCTCTATGGTGCAACCCATACACATGCACTAGCAGGCTCTTACCATGTTATCCAGTGAAGAATTAGGGAAAAGCAACAGTCTGTCCCCTGACTCAGGTGTCTCATGTTTGTATGTGTATAAAATGTATGATGAAGTTAGCCTGTGGTAGGCTAATGTTTAGTATGTAGGTAAGTCAATTATCTTACAGTCTTCACAGTTTCAGATTTAACAGGTCTCTGACCATATTTCTGGAGCAGTCACTAACTTGCTGTGCAATTTGGAAATGCCCACTTTATTTGCCATAATATAGTTGTAGCTGTACTTCTCAACTACTCATTTATAAAACCAAGAAAAAATGAAGTGAGACCTAAGATTATTACGTTGTTCTCTTAAAAACATGATCCTATTTTACAATATTAAATACAGACACATAATTTCTTTCTTCCCATCCCATTCACTTAAATATGCTACTATGAAAACAAAAATTGGTAAAAACTCCAGATACAGATAAGTTAGTACAAATCTATAAGAGTTAATTATATTTGAATGTTTAGCTCTTTTTTTCATTTTGAGAAAATACACAGATAAACTGCATCAGATTTCCTTGGGACATAACATTTTATACTCAGCTTCAATAAAAATTACTGTTTGTTCAATTTGATCAAAGGATTTCTATAAAAATATAGTCAATAATTGCCTGTGGTAGTAACTACACTTATTAAATATATCTACCAACTACTTAAAAGTCCAAATATGGGCTGGAAACCAGCTAATAAAGAAATTCAATATATGATTCTCTAGAATGAAATAAACAGCTGTCAAATAAACTTCTGATACTATAATGTAAAATATTCTGAATAGCTGTCTAGAGAATCTTCCATGGCTTTATAAAAGACAGAAAAATGATTACAAGCAGTCAAACATTGTTTTAGTACTGCCCATGTCTATATTTAAACAATATAAATAATTCAAATAAACAGTATAAAATAAACACATATGTACATTAGGTTTCATTTTTACAAGAATAAATAAAATTAAAAATACGATGTATTTGACAAGAGTGAATACTTTAATCTCAAAGGTTCTTTTATATTATTTAACTTGACACTTATATATTTAATTTAATATTATAATCACAAAGTCACATCAATAAATTACCAAATAATCGAAAATATTCAATTGTTAAGTCAGAAATATTTAAATTTGTTCAATCTTTCTAAAACCAAAATTTATAGCTAAGTATATATATAACTTACCTTACTTGACTTCTATATACTAAGTCAGAAAACATGCATTTATGCACAGGCTACATGCTCATAAAGTATATATGCAAAGCCCAATACTAATAGTTGAATTTCTGCAAAGCATTCTGGAGGTGTGAAATAGAACACTTTAAGAGGAAAATTACACAATGATGTGGTTAAGAAATAGTACCTAGTAAGAAGGCAAAGCAACTTGTATTATCTTCACATTTTGGTGCTTAAAGTATAAAGGCATGTAGTGAAATGAGGGCATCAGAGAGGACACAAAGAATGAGAAAATGGATGGAAAAGCACAAAGAAAATTTCTACAGGGGAGTTATACGCAAGAGACATATAAAAAAAGATAATGTTGAACTGTATAATGGAGTCAAATATTTGCAGTGGATGGAACATAAGCTTCATTGTCCTGGTTTAAATCTGGTTTTATATAAGTTCCTTGGTGTCAAAAAACGTAACTATGTGAAGAAAATCAGTTTCAAGGATATTAACAAAATTACTTGTTTTGTTTCCAATATTTTTCTAAGATGATGCACAGTAATGTTTTTCTTTTGATCTTTTGCCTAAAACGTAAAATGGGAAAATAAGGAGGAAAAGAGAACTGTGACTGAATATTTACATACCTAGGATGTGCAATTTCCATCAATGTAACAATTGGAACTCAGGTAACCAAAGGGTGAAAAGAAATATTATTTGCCATCAGAAGAAATAATGGTAATCGAAGGAACTTTGTTTCATGAAAACTTGTCTGTCATAAGAGATTTTATAAACATTTTCCTCAACACACTCACTATTATCAACAAAATAGCTGGGAACAGATCTGTGGAATGTACAAGGACATATCTAAATTTAGTTTTATTGTCAAAATTCCTAAACACCATTCTGAGACAAACTGTTTTACTGTGCTCTTTCAATTTATGCCATAATTTCAGACACCAGTGATTAATGGTTTAAAAGCCATTTAAAAGCTCAAATGCCTAAATATAAGGACATACTTGTATTAACATGTATCTGTATGTGCCAAAAGAAAATTGAATACACTTCAGGGGTAGGAGTATTGGGGGTAAGACAATGTGCGGGGAAAGTAACTCATTAGCCTTTTGTTTTTTACATCTTTGCATTAATTTACTTGTTACAAGTATGCATTAGTTCGGTAACTTGAAAATCGTCAAAGATTTAAAGAAAAAATAATGATAATAGCAGTGAAGAAAAATGCAACACTAATAATTCTTATT
This sequence comes from Avahi laniger, assembly GCA_963575035.1. Classification (NCBI taxonomy): domain Eukaryota; kingdom Metazoa; phylum Chordata; class Mammalia; order Primates; family Indriidae; genus Avahi; species Avahi laniger. The sequence goes on from CAUYSK010084350.1 coordinate 24,865, forward strand.
AAAAAGTATTCCTTTGAAAATGAGAACATTACAAGGTTAATAAAGAAACTGTTGTATAAAAAATTTCAAGACTATAATTGAGTGCTCTTAGATAAGCTATATTCCAGAAAAATGAAATTTTTCTCTTTGCTCTCTTAAAAATATAAATTTTAAAAAGTATTCAAATGTTATTCCTCAAGAGCTTAATGAATAGAAATAAAACAAAAAAATAAGATGTTAACTTAAAATAACTGGTGGCACAAATGATAAGTTTGTATCATGAAAAAAAGCTAAGTCAGATGGATATCTTAAATTAGGAGAAATGAGATAAATACATCTAACAGAAGGAACTATAACCAGATAAAATAATAGTAAGAGCAAATTTATGTAATGAAACTTTTTAAAGCAGAATACTGACATTCTTTCACCAATCTTTGCAGCCAACAGGAGAAAAAAAACATTCCTTAAGAGGGTAACCATGCCACCTTTGGGGGTGTTCCACATCTTCAGATTATTTTCCCCTCAACCTGGATGTTCAATTTATCATGGAACTAATTATCTTCTTGATTTTCCTTGAAGTTGTTTTGCCCCCTAATATTTTAAGAGCAAGTTCAGGAAGTCTAATTCATCTATTCACTTATTTATCAAACAGTACCTGGGCACCAACTGTGTGCCATGTACTGGTGAGGCCATGAGAACACAGTCATGTGTCGCATAACCACATTTTAGTAAATGACGGACAGCACTTACGACTGGTTCCATGTGACTATAATGACTATCGATATAGCCTAGGTATATAGTAGGCTATACCATCTAGGTCTGTGTGTATACTCCATGATGTTTGCACAATGATGCAATCACCTAATGACACATTTCTTAGAATGTATTCCCATTGTTAAGTGACACATGACAGTACAATGGTGAGCAAAACCAGAGATAGCCCCTTTCCCCAACAGGAATTATGATCCTACAATGAAGAGTGGCATTAATCAAAAGCAGCCAGAAAAAAATGTAAAATTATAGCTAGAAATATGAAGAAGATACACAAGAGAAATGTTTTTATAGTTTAAAATAGAGAGGTGAAAGAGTCAGTGAGGTAAAAACAAAAACAAAAACGGCTTCTCTGAGAAAGATGAAATCTGAAGAATTTAGTAGAGGACAGCTAAGTCAAGAGAATAAGGATGTATGAGGCAGAGGGAACAAGTTGTACAAAAGCCCAGAGACAAGTGAAAGAGCATCACTACTATGAATGATGAAAGAAGGTTTGGGAGGTGGAAGGTGGGAGGTGAGAGGTAGAAATTAGGGGGAGAGAGGCATGGAATAAAGATGAAGGGAAGTAATGCCCAAACAATATGGGAATACCTGCACCCTTTTAAAGGAACATAAGTATTGAAGTATCATACCGGACCTGTGTTTTGAAAGAATCATTCTAGCTAGCTGCAGTGTACAGAATAGCTAGAAGAGGGCCAGAATGAAGGCAGGTAGAGCAATTATGAAATGGTTAGAGTAGACCAGGGAAGACATGACGGTTGCTTGGATTAGACGGTGGTGGGTATGGTGCAAGAGGAGGGGGGATGGAGAGAAATGACCAGATTTGAAAGATATTTACAAAGAAATGGATAGGCATTGGCAAAAGATTACAAAGGAAACTGAGGGAGAGAGTGTTGACAAAGATGACTCTTAGGTTTCTAATTTATGGAACTAAATTTATAGTCATGCTATTCACTGAACCAAGAAATAATGGAATACCACTGGTTTAGGGGAGATTTTGAATTTGGCTCAGACATAATGCATTTTAGATATCAAGAGAACCCAGGCAGGATCATATGGGTCTAGAGCTCAGAGAAAAGGACTGGTTTGAAATATAAGTTATTTCTATAAAGGTCATAATTGGGATGGGAGGAAACCATAAGAAAGAGTGCTAAATTTAAAATGGGTCTAGGAGCAGGCAGGTAGATGAAGAAAAATAGGGAGAGTTTTGTGTCACAAGAACAAAAAGAAAGGTACACAGTGAAATTAGTATTTTGCACCTATTTCTACTTCTACAACCTCTACATGATCTCTTGATAATTTTATTCCCAACTGTAAATTCCCATCATCAAGGAATGTTGCCTTTTTTTTTTAATAAAAAAACCCTTTCTATTAAGGATTTATGAAGATTTGAATTTGCCTTGATATTTAGTTAAAAACTACTAATCGCCTTTGGCTTTGGTCTTTGGAAGTCTGAACAGAAGAATGCCTAGGTCAACATCATTTTTTCATGTTCCTGAATTAGGCATGACCAATGATAATATGAAAATGTTACCATATATTTTGATCAGTGTAGTAGCATAACTAATATAAACAAAGTATGCCACCTGGATTTTTTTCTAAATATCACAGACGATTCTGTCATCTTGAAAATCATTCCATTTTCCACTGCTACTTCTAGACCAAACGTTTAAGAGTAACTGTTTTTTCAAATAATTGTGTAAAACAAAAAGTAAATGTAAAAATATTGGAAATAAAAAATATGATGGGACATTAATCTTCAATGTCTTTCTGAAAATGTTCAGAAAGGACCCTCTTTAAACAGTGCACAATGTTTCAGTTTGTGGGTTTACTTAAATAAAATATTATTATTTACCAGTGACCAACTCTTTAAGATTAGGAAGGAAGACAGATAAATATTTATCTAAGTAAGTGATTATCAGAGAGGAAGGAAAGCTTAAGAATTTGGTGACAATATAGTACTCTATATAAGAGAATTAGTAAAATAAATCTAGCTCTTCCATTGCTCTCGGCTGAAAATGAGCATTTATTAGTATCCCAAATATACAGTAGAATGACAGTAAGATCACGCTAGCAGCTGACAGTGTTAAGAAATTATTGCTCTTGAACTATAATGTCTGATTTTAAAAATCTAGGTCGGGCGTGGTGACTCATGTCTGTAATCCCAGCACTTAGATAGGCCAAGGCGAGAGGATCACTTGAGGCCAGGAGTTTGAGAACAGCCTGGGTAACATAGTGAGACCTCATCTCTACCAAAAAGAAAAGAATAGCTGGGCATGGAGACTTGCACCTGTAGTTCTAGCTACTTGGGAAGCTGAGGTGGGAGGACCACTTGAGCCCAGGAGTTCAAAATTACAGTGAGCTACGATCAGGTCACTGCACTCTAGCCTGGGTGACAGAGCGAGACCCTGTCTTAAACATGAAAACAAAAAATCTAACTAATAAATTTATAATTATAATTAAAGTCTCTCTGATAAATTTTCATTTTATTATACGACAAAGTCCTTCTATGATGATGATATTTTCTATTGGCCTTCACTTTAACCAAATGATATCATCTTCCAACCACATGGAATTTGACCCAAATGGAAAGTTAATGTACTTCCAACTTACTCCAAGCACCTCACCCACAGAATATATAATAAATGATTGTTAAATTAATGAAGGAATGGATAAATTGATAAATGAGTCATCTCAATGCCTTATCTTCCTCACCCTATAAAAAGATCAGTGTTAATGAAGGGGAAGGACATAAAGTATGAGTTATTATTTTTATAAAATGTGTTAAGTATACACAAATATATTAAAGAAATTTTTATCTTATATACAACAAGGAAGACCAAAAATTCTAAGCAAATACTTGTAACACTAATTAAAAGAAAAGAGAAAACTCAACAGTACCAAAAGCTATTCTTTGCCTCTGAAATATGGAGGATAAAGAAATTTCAATTTGATAGAAGACTCAACAGACCTTTTGTTGGGGAGAGGGCTGGCTTTTTCCAAAATGGACTCCTTAGAATTTCTTGCAGTTAAAAAACATCTGAAATATTTCTTTAGTAGTACCATGTTTAGTGGTAAACATGAAGGAGAAATATTTTTATTATAATTTTTGTGCTCATAATTAAAATGCCACCTTCTTAAGAATCTTGCTTTATATTCCTTTGAGATTTTGTCTCAACTGGGGTGGTAGAGGGTAAAGAAAGCAGCACTCAAATAATTCACAAATAAAAGTCATGCTAGACAAATTTGATATGACAAAAACACTGGTACCAAGAATCAGAGATACAGATATCTGGAGAATAAAAACTTTGGTAGCTAAAGGGCCACTGGAAAGTTTCATTATTAAAGTTAGCATGGTGGAATTTGTTTTGATTGTACATAATCAATTTCACATAAACTAAGAATACTGAGAAACAAAAATAATTCCCTTTAGATAATAATAAATTAATCTATAATTATTAGTCAATTTTTAAAGATGGTTTTTTATTCGAAACAGAAATGTTACTAATAACTTACAAACAATGAGGAAAAAGAAAACAAGACACACATCTAAATAAACGCTGATATTTAGTTTGTAATCCAAGGTTGAATATGATTTTTTTTTCTCTTCAATGCCACAAAGCCTTTTATTCCTTGAAACTGGAGGTAGATTTTAAGTAAGAAGCTACTAAATAAGAATTTATTTTTTTTGACAACATGAAGAAAGAACAAGTTAACTTAATAAATACACCATAATCTCTGAGGAAGTTTCTAATTTCTTTTTCTATCACTATAACAAAGTTTGTATAACGAGAGAAATCTCAACAGAGTTAAGGCATCAATTATTTTCCCATTCTGCAAGTTACACAGGAGGAGGGGAATTATTAACAGGAATGATAAAGCTGTACTTGCATTTGGTAACACAAAGAGAAGCTTACAAATGAGACGTCTCATTAGTTTGAGCAGATGGATCAAAATTAAAGGCTGAATCGCCAACTTTTAATTTCCCAGTAGCCAAGAAGAGCTTGAAGTCTTGCAGAGTAGGACTGTTGAAAAGTCAACATGAAAAGATTTTCTCCATCTGTCATCACACATGCCTGAGTGGAACACAACTGCCTCCTACTGTTTTTAATACTTTAAAGGCAAAGTTGCACATAAAATCTATTAAGTATAGGAGTTTAGATGATTGGTATACTAAAACCCATGGAATAGTCTGATCAGAAAATATCAGCATGGCTTTTGAACATGAAATTTGCTTTAATCCAAATGTGGAGAAACAAAATAAATTCATTTGTATATTTAAGAGAAAATGGTTAATTTTTAGCCTAAAAAGTATTTAGTTGCCTGAGACTCATAGTTCCTTTTTTGAATGGACACATATTTTAATCTTCTTAATAATAATCTGAAAAAGTAGATGCTCTGATAAAACCAAAGTATTTAGGGAAACCAAACTGGGAGAAAATACAAGATACTAAACAACCTTAAGGCAGGAAAATAAACAAATTCAAGAATATTCACTGGTGGGGTGGGGTAAGCACAAGGTGGTGTTTTCTTGGACTAGAACATATTTCTTACCACTGTACACTATATTATTGTAACTTCTAAGATATATTTAAAAGGCAACAAAATAGAGCTAAAGTTTAAGCACATACAGCCCCACAAGAAATAACTTGATGTTTCTTTAATAACATAGAAAAGTACATTTATTGATTTATTGTATTTGATTGCTTAATACCAATGTATTACTGTGCAGTAAGTTATAACCATAACTGAATTCCAGAAGAAAATTTCTCCCTCTCTCCACACACATACACACACACATGTAGTATACACAAATAATTTACTATACTTATATGTAAAACAAAATAAACAGAAAAGAGTCTCTTAGAATAAAGCACATGTAGCTAGACTTCTTAGTCATTAGAAATGGGCAGAATAATATAACCGAAGAGTTAATTTGGCTATCAGTTTTTTAGACAAGGTGAAAAGGTTGTTGAATTACATATCTTTCATTTTTTGACAGATAGATGCATACAAATTCATTTATTTAAAATTATCATTTGGAACTTTATATAAAGACAGCCAGTAACTGGTATAACATTATCTTCAACCTCAATTATGAATGAAATAAAACACAACTCAGAAACTATTCTACTGGGAAGTTCTTTGTTGACCTTTTAATAAAATCAAGATGATATAACACTACAGCTTAGTGAAGCTTATCTCTTCAAGGAGATAAAAAAGGGAAAAATAATCCTGTGAAGGGTTCTAAGCCCCTGAAAACAAACCTCTACGTGAGTCTCAATAATCAATGACTACTATGAAGTAGCAGTTCTTGTGTAATGCAACAAATCAAGGATTGTCAATCTTGTTGAAATCGGTATACTGATCAAAATCAGAATGTACAACAATCTTGCTTTCTAAGTACCTACGCTGCAATTTTCAGTGCTGGACCGAATACAAAGTCATTCCGCAGAAGCTGCCACTTAGCAAGCTAACTGATCTTACAGGCCAAACAGTACTTGGCAGATCAACTTGCATATAAAACATTTAGAGCAAGCCTTTTGAAAAGACCAATACAGATAAAGATTTATGTTTTGAGCAACTTTTACAAAGTTAAACATATAATATAGGTATTTTAAAGAAATAAAAATGATAGAACTTTGTTCTGAAATAATGTTGCAAAAGAACTCTTAACTTGAGATGATGGTACTAATGTAAAAGACCCATTTCTTTACCAGCTCAGTGCTTAAAATCTGAAGGCATTAGCCTGGGAATTTGTACTACTAGCAACACCAGAGGCAAATTTCGACTAGTGGGCCATAGCTCTGATGCATTTAATATCTCCCATTATTCTCATCTTACTATGTTAAATCATTGAAGACAAGGCATTTCATCACAATCAAATCATATATACCAGAGTTCCCATGCACATGACACTATACTAAGAACTAAACCAACAGTGTTTTCTTATAATCCAATCATTTTGCTAGGACCTGTCCTACAGGAACACAAAATGTAAAAGGACAACATTGCATAGAACATGCTGATTAAAATTTTAAAATATAACATCTTTATTCAGTGCATTTATTTACATTTTAATGCTATTGTGTCTACTTATGGTTCTGTTATATTTTTGAATGGGGAACACATAATAAATTAGAGAAATTATAGAATTAACAGAAAAAAAGAAATTAGGGAAATAAAATGCATTAAAATAATGGAAGGAAATACACCAAGAGAAGTTAACTCTGGGCAGTGGAATTAACAGCGATTATTTTTTCCTTTCATTTTTGCTTTTTTGGCATGCCCAGGGTTAAATTTGTTTAAATTCTTTCTTTATTCAGTCTCTTTTATATTAATTGCATTTATTTATTTATTTTTTAAAGTTTAATACTTTAGTAAGAGATAAAAATTAAAGTTTACCTCCTTAATGGGATAAAATGAAAGTGTACTAGGCAGTTACTACTAAGAGTGTAGAATTATCATAAACCTGGACATTGAAAATTAATAATACATTATAGGCTCTTGTTATTATTTTTCCCAATATAGATGACACTTTTACAATGTCCCAGACAAAGCACTCTCCAGCTATGGCTAATGGAAGAGTAACTCCTTTGCAATGCAGCCTATTTCATTGTAGGATAATTATAGTTTCTTATATCTAGCTCTCTGCAACTTTCACTTCTTGGTTCTAATTCCTTTGTGTGCAACAGAACATACCCTCTTTTCCATATGAGAGCCTTTCTAATACCATCACCCTTCCTCAAACCCTGCCTGGGTTTTCTCTTCTCCAGTCTTAATATTCTGGTTTCTCTCGGTCATTACTCAAATTATACAGTTTCTAAGTGTCTCATCTTAATAAGTTCCTCTTGAACCTCTGTTCTTCTCAAAATGTGATACAGATGACCATAGTACCTGATGATTAGCCAAATTGCAGTGGATTTTTGATCTTCCTTGATTTGAGCTTTTCTCTCCGATAATGACACTGTTTCATTATTTTTAAAAAGCATATAATACTTATTTGAATTACATTGAATTTATGATCAACTACAATTATCAGATTTTATCCAAGATAGATAGATCTCCTTTAACTTGTACCAATGGAATTTATTATTTGAGATTAAATGTAGGATTTTGTATTTAACCATGAGAAATTGTATTCAATTTGAATACTGGCTATTTGAGATAAATTTATAACTTGGTTCTCTCACATGATATCCTAATATTCGTCATTGGCAAATTTTACATATATATAGATAAAAATATGTTCACTAGGTAGGATATCTGAGGGATACCTCAAACAGTGCTTTACAAGCAGGGGAACATTGCTCTCAGGGAACATTGCTAATGTCTAGACAGTCTTAGTTTGTATTCACGGGGAAGAGAACAGGAATGCTGCTAAACAACTTACAGTGCACAGTACAGCCCCCACCCCAAACAAACAATTATTCTGTCCAAAATGTCTCTAGTGCAAGGTTGATAGGCATCATCTTTATCAATTAGCTAGAATATATAATAATCATACTTAAATCACATTTTATAAATGCACTACAGAAGCGAAAAGACCATAGTGTCACACTATGAAACAAAAATGCAGGGAAGAATAGGCTTTTCTAATTGAAAATAAGTGCACACTCAAACTAAAGCATGAACAATATGGTATGCAATACATGTATTATTGTAATCATGAGTTAGAGGTAACAATTGTCAATTAAGAAAAAATTTTACTGGTATGACACCTCTATCCTACATGCCTTAAGAATGAAAAAAAAATTTAAAATGGCAAGCATACATTATACTATAACCTTATATCACACTACATTGATAATACTATTCACAAAAAATAGCATATGTTTATAAAATCTATGCAGGTCTGTGACAACAAAATGTTATAACTCATTGGGAATACAATATAGGGTGATGTAGAAGTAAACAAAATGTGGCCATTTGTGCTATAAATTCATTTTAGGGAATTTATCCTAAGCAAATCTTTAAATAGAAAAAAAATCACTGCAGCAGTACAATCTTTAATAACAGAAAATGACAAACATTTAAAGCACTTAATAATGAAAGAATAATCAATAATAGAGAAACAGTCAATGTCACCTTAATGTCACAGGGACAGTGTAAATTTCTGAAGATACTATGGGTTTTATCAATACAAAGACCTATACTTAAATCCTGGTTCCACCCTTACCTAGCTATATGACCTTGGGAAGCCGCTTAACATGTCTTTGGTTCATTTCCTCCTTTAATAAAAGGAAATAATCATGCTTATGTCAGAGGATTGGGAAGATTAAAAATCCAAAGAGACTTACATGGTATCTGAAAATTAAAACCTGAATAAAGATTCCTTTTTCTCTCTTGCAGTTGTTAAAATTGTGAAGACTAAGTAGAAACATTAAAAAATGTTTATTATTCATTAAGGAAAAGAGTGAATATAAAACTGTATATATAGTGTAATTATAATTTGGTAATGGATTCTAACTAATATTTAAAATTAAGTTTGAATGAGCAAAATTAAAAGCCACATGTGCAAATGGATAAAAGACTAGTGGGAAATGTACACAAATTATAATAAAAATATTAAAATGGTAAAATAATAGAAACTATGAAGAAAATTTTTATATTGCCATTTATTTTTATAACTAAAAAAAGTACAGGAAGTATGTAGGTATTTCTATAAAACTTAAGTCAGGCAAACAAAGCAACAGTGCTGTGAACCTAGTCCTCTAAGCATCTTGTACTATCAGAATTTACTATAATAAGAGGCTGCCCTCAATCAGCTTTGAATTTGAAAAGAAACGCAATGAACGGATTTACACTAAAAATAAAAGAATTGGCAATAAGATCTCATCTCTACTCACTAAACACTCACAGCCAGCATCTGTACTTTATAAATCATGATTTCTAAAGGGACATCTTAGCTCCTATTACGGTGAGGGAACTATGCCAGAAGAAAAAGACGGGGCGGTTTTCCTAGAATCCCTTAAATTACACCATTTATTTGGATTTTTAGCCAACTACAACAGAAGATACAACTGCTACTTTTCCCAACATTTAGGGATAATACATTTTATTTTTTAAAAGAAGTATTTTGCAATGTAAGATCATATCAAATAAAGCTAGAGTAGCATAACAAATATATTTAAAGAACAGTTATAAACAGCATGATAAAGGCTATCACCCTAAAAAGATGAGTGACCCACAGTTTCTAATGTCTCAAAATAGCTGCAGTACTGGCAGTAATAATATTATTAAGCTATTTACTTACATTAGTTAGAATTTATAAGTGTATATGTTTATGTATATGTTTATACATGGATATACGTATTTATTGATCTCATTAAAAAAATTTGCAAAAACTGCTTTTATTTTTTAACAATTATCCATAGTAATGTAGCAAGTACTCACTTATCAGTCATCAAGTGCTAAGTGTGATAGAAGAATAAATGACTGCTACTTGGGAGGCTGAAGCACAGGGATTGCTTGAGCCCAGGAGTTCAAGGGCAGTCTGGATAATACAGTGAGACTCTTGTCTTTTATTTAAAAAAAAAAAAAATAGAAAAAGAAAAAGATGAACAATAACTTTAATTTCTAGGGGCAACACACATTCCTATTAGTGGCTTCTTAAATTTTTTCATAGTAGTTGCAAGGCTGTTAAATTAAAAAAGATACTATAAGAAGTGTTAGCTGTTTTCCTGACTAGAGTGAGAAGATAAAATATCTACTACATGTTTCATAGTAAAGTATTTACATTTTAATTTTCATTATTTAAAAAGAGAAAAAAATATTTAACAGTACATATTCATTTATAATGAAACTTATAGATTAGAAAAGATTCTCTTGTAATAGAAGAAATGCCACCACAATTAAAAATTCTGATTTAAAATGTTGTTAAATCACATTTCAAAATTAAATGAAGACACAGAATAGCCAATACAATATTGAAAGAGAAGAATGAAATCAGAGGACAGACACTGATTTTCAGACTTACCATAAAGCTGCAGTAATCAAGGCAAGGTGGTATTGATGAAAGAATAAACAAACAGATCAATGGAACAGAACTCCCAGAAATAGACTATACATAAGTATAGCCAACTGATATTTGACAAAGGAGTAAGAAGTAAAGATAGTCTTTCAACAAACGAACATCCAAATGAAAAAATGAATCTAGACACAGATTTTACACCCCTTACAAAAACACAAAAATAATGCAACTCACAAAACAGTTTAATGAGGATAAAAGGAGAAAACTGATGTAAAATAAATGCAAATAAAGTGATATGGTATTATCATTAGCAGAGATTCTATGGCTTGAATTTGAAAGTGTACTAGTAGAATGACCTGAACATGTTACTTTATTTTGCACAGAACCTCATTTTCTTCATCTGTCAAGTGAAGAAAACAGTACCTGCCTCATATGCTGCTGAGAGAATTCAATGAGATAATAAATGTAAGATAATTTTATCAGTTTCAGGCATTTATTAATAACTAGGAAATGATAGCCACTATTATTATTCTATAATTTAAAATATTCATGATTTCTTTTTCCACAAGTTATTCTTAATATCAAGCACATTCTCTTGAAATGACTTAGAAACTTGATTTTAAAACTGTTTCTTAAAAAGAGGCAAAATGCCTCAAGGATGCTAAGTAGGCAGTGTTCCACACATTCAAGTCCAATTTATCTTTTGTTTTATATATTAGGGCTGCAAATCATATTCAGTCTGGGAAAGGAGGATTCTACTTCCTTTTTAAACCAATTTGAAAACCAAAGGGCCAGAAAAACACTGTCATTAAAGCCTTTGTAAAATTAAATATTGTAGAAAAAAAAATATCCCATAATAAAGTTATTCAAAGAACCATAAACAATTGGGCAATGAATAATTTTATATAAGCAATTATTATCACTCCATTATTTCTTTTAACAATCTCCACTTTGAACTACGGAGAGTTTAAAAATAAAGCTACTTAATTTCTAAATACCACAAAACAAAATAAAGCTTTATTATATATTATATTTCAATTGATAATACTTCATAAAAACAGTAAGAATAATATAATATTTAGAATTTTTACATTACATAAGAAAAATACAAATTAAAATGTTGGAGGTATGAGAGAAGGTTGGTACTTTTTTAAAGATTGAAAGAAACAGAAATGTAAAGGGCAAAATTCTGTTTTTCATTACATATTTAATAAAAATGGCAAATAAAATAGCATGACTACAATATTGGATGATATTATCTATGAATACTTTTATGACTTAGCAATTGGGCTAAAACAATTATTAAGAAATAAAACTTCTGAGACATTATTTCAGAATTCAAGAAAAATTTCCTATGAAGAGCCTAAAAATTAATAATCTTTATCATTAAGCACTTTACAAACAGAATAAAATAAATTAAGCATACCTGGTGTCCAGCCTTTACTTGCTTCAAAACACTTTCATAACATACTTCATCCATGTTATTCAACTGCTGCATCTTAAAGTTTTAACAACATGAAAAACATCAAACGAAGCAATTATAAACTTTCTAGCTACACATAAAACTTTGTCGATTACAATCCATCTTTTTTTAAACTTTCAGACTAACTAGAATACAGAAGCAATAAATGAAATATAAATATCTAACATATAACAACCCATAGGAAACATACATAATACAATTAAAAAATACAAACAAAATACCTCAGACTATAGTGTCAGAGTAGTAACTTTGTAAGAGTGCCATGTTTTTAAAAGGCAGTATCTTTAAGGATAATATATTAGATACAGATATTTTAGAATAATTTTTAAAGTTCTCTCTTCCCCAGAAAAGCCCATTCTTTAGGCTGTTTCTTTTTTTTTTTTTTTCTCCTATTTCATTCTATAAACCATAAGTCTTTCCTGTATCATTCTTAAAGTTAGGAGCATACGACAAGTTGACTCTCAAATGGCACACAGATATGAAACCTAAGGAAACATTATTTCTGTAATATATATAGAAAGGGTTGTTATTCTTCTACAGGAACATTATTCATATTAGATGGAAATAAAACATAAAATTTATGAATTAAGAAAGGGTCTCATTTTCCCTATTAATGACCAAAAAGGTAAGGTGGCTAATCCAAAGGAGAAGGCATGTGACCCAGCCTATCTCTCTCTACTACTTAACATTAATTAATAAGAGTTTGGAAAGGATGAAAAGCATCATGTATATCTGCAATGACTATGATTTGGATTTTTTCTTCCAATAAGGTAAAGTTTGCAGTTTAAAATTTTGGAACTATTATGATTTATAATGGTTAAGTAGGATGAAATAATCATAGCATAATTTGCACACTACTAATGATTTAAAAAATAATCCCCACCTCAAAAAAAAATCTCAATAACTTGTTCAGTGTACTTTAGATTTTCTGGCCAAATCCACTATTTCAAGTTAGATGTAACACTAACACCTTTTCCCCATATTCTTTCACAATGACTGCATCATATCATGAGTTTCTGAAGAAAACTCTGAAAAACCTGCAAGCGTATCTTTTTACATGAAATGACAAATTAACAACTGGTTATAAAACATATTAAATAATACCCTGAGAAAATGCTTAATGGTTACCAACTGTATATTTCAACTGAATATAAACTAATAAATTTTAATAAGTCAAACATCTATAATAAGTATATAGTAGTATGTTACTATTTATACTATATACAAATATATAAATTTTTTCTAAATTTTCGCAAATTTCTAAACCTTCAAAATATTATGACAGTTCATTATCTAACATCATTCTTTTCATGGTTATAATGGTAACATATTGTGGTGAAAATACTTTGAATTTAATTAGCTTTAAGTGATTTACCAATTTGTGTGACATAATTGAGAGAAAATAAAGCTTAAGATGGCTGACACGCATCTGAAACAATTTTCTTCTCTTTATATCTCTCTGTGATAACCATCTGCTATCATTTAAATTATAAAGCTGAAAGCATTCGAAAGCTATAAAGAAATAGTTCTACATTTACTCTAATGCTACACTAAAATAAACTAAATAATCAAATATATATTAAGCCATAAATGAAAAAAACAAGCAGCAAGTATTATGGAAAAGCACTTGAAACAATTAATGAAGGTTAAAATATTCATTAGTATTACCATATCATGAACTATCCTTTTGTGCATAAATCTGAAATGACTCCCTATAATTCTAAAGATATCTTACTCTTACGCAATGCAGTTAGAGCATATTAACTGTTGTAGTAACAGTTACTTCTGATATTTTTAGTTGAATATTTTATTTATAATAATAAATAATGAAATGGCCTTATTTTACTAATGAAATTGTTTTTAGACAAGAAGAAATGTAATATATTAAAGACCAAGGTTGAATTCTATCTTGTTCTCTTTTAGTAAATAGGTCAAAATGCCTGTGAATATTCTCCTAAAGCTATTTCCATTATAGAAAAATGTGCTGTTGAACAGAATGATACATGTTTAAATTTTAAGCAAAGTTTTCCTTTATACTCTAAAATAAGTCTATAATAGGCACACTAATAATGTACATGGTGCATGGTAGTGCTATTTAAGCAATTAGATAAACTTTTTAAAGCACTATATAGAATTTTAGAAATGGCATTTATACACATAATTAATAAGGTGATTATAAAACAGTATAAGTTAAACAGACCACCTCCCTTGATGGTTGCTACCATGAAATTATTTTTCAATTGCTATCTGAGGTATTATTATTTATTTTAAATGAATATTATATCAAAATATATATTACTAGTTTAATTAAAGCTTGTATTATTTTACAATGACCTTTAATCGTATCAAAATAGTTTTTTGAAACTTATAACAGCTGAGAATACAAAATACACATTGAAAATAGTAATGCAAACTACTACAAACAACTTTCTGCAGGAGGACTTACTCTACTACAAGTAGTTGAGGAAATGTGTGCTTGGTTTTGTCCAGGATGTCACATTTGTAATGTCTGAAGTGGTCTTTGGAGTCTCTAATCCCAAACAAGTATTTATGTCAGCAAAAATATTTTTGAAAATGTAAGTATAATTATTAAAATTAGCATTTACCTTATTTGCACTTTTAATCCCCAAAAATGTCTGTCCAAGAGGTACTGGTCGAAAACGGCCATCAAAGTAGAAAAGTCCAATACACGGATTAACATGTAAAAATGTAGCAACATCGAGGTAGTTGGGTAAGGTTGCAGACAGTCCAAGAATCCTTATCATACTCTGTGTGGATTCAACCTATATGAATTATGTTAATTAAGGATGGCTTATATAAATTAATTTAACCAAATAATATTGTAGTGTGTCCTATTATTAGGACCTTCTAAAAACTGCAAATGGAGATGAATCTAGAAGTCAAGTGAGGGACTACCATGTAAGATTTTATAGGCCATAGTTCACAAGCTTGATTCTATAGATACGTAATAGAATTCTGCACACACTATAATTAAAAATATACATGAGCATTTACATTAAATAGCTATAAGAACTTTGTAACAATTAAATGTATTTTCAGGTCACAAAAATCTCAGTAATTTTCCAAAACTAAAACTCGTATAGGCCATATTCTCTGATTACAATGTAATACATCTAGAAAAAGAAAACCAAAGTATGGTCAAAACCTCTATTCACTTGGTAATCACAATATATCATCATGATCCCATGATGCTGCTAACAACTTCATAGCTGTTCTCTGAGGAAGTTATTGATAATTTTGTTCAGTCTTGGAGACTCAATGGGTATAAGCAAAGTAGTCCAATGTGAATAATATTAACACTTCCAGAATCATCCATCCATCAACAATGGGTTAGGACCTAACCTGTAAGCACTGGGGATGCAGTTCTGAATAAGACATAGAACCATACATGCAGGGATTATTTGTAGAAGTATAAAGAGGGAGGATCAAAAAATAATAGAGATGGGTGAAAATTAAAATACAAATACATATACAACATTTTTACTATGAATTTATTTTCACTAATGAAATCTTATGGATATGAGTAAAAACCCAAACCAAACCCCACTAAAAGCAAGGAACCCTAAGGAGAAATGATGAGCATACCTATTATGTAAGAAATCTCCTTCACAACATATAATAATTAGAAAGATTTTAATTATACTATAGTTCTATGTAGTATTGGTAGTCATTTGAAAGAAATGAAAGTGATATATATATATATATATTTCTTTCTTTCTTTTTTTTTTAATGAGAAGGGGTCTCACTCTGTTGCTTAGGCTGGCGTACAGTGGTGTGATCATAGCTAACAGTAACCTTGAAATCCTGGGCTCAGGAGATCCTCCTGCCTCAGTGTCCTGAGTAGCTGGTACTACAGGCACATGCCACCAAGCCCAGTTAAATTTTTTAATTTAACATAGCAAGATGGGTCTTGCTATGTTACCTAGGCTGGTCTGGATCTCCTGGTCTCAAGTGATCTTCCCACCTCAGCCTTTCGAAGCACAGCAATTACAGGCGTGAGTCACCATGCCTGGCCCATATTTGGTTTTAAAATCATTATTTAAACACAAAAGTTACTGAACATATTTTAGGTCTTTTTATAGTAAATATATGATACCCTGGTAAACACCAGAGATTATTTTTTTGTTAGAAATTCATTTTAAAGCAACCACTTTTTAAAATCTAAAAGTATAATCCTATCATTCATAAAACAGTTAAGCCTACGTGAGAAATATTTTATTTGAAATAGGAATAATTTGGAATTTTATGTCCTAAGCCAAATCTTGAAGCTCTATATACTGTCTATATTCACCTAAAAAATAATAACTGCTGAAAACTATAAACAATTAAAATTTTACAGCTTCCTCTTTATCATTAGCCCAAAGACTAGGCAGTAATTTTTTAGATGTTTTCCCTCACATAAAATCCATGTTCAGAAAAAGTCTCCCTATTCACTAAAAGCAAAGTTAGTTCAGAAGACAACTAATATTTGTTTCATGTTGGTAAACACAACAGATTTGGGATTTCTTATACTTTTACCTTTTCTAAATTTCTCCTACTCATGCCAAGTGTATTATGAATTTCATCTCTAATCCCACCATGCAATTTCAGTTCCTCAACAAAATCTACAGTGTCTTGGAAGAGTTTCCTATGATGATTCTACATTTTGTTACACATGTTGCAGCATGATGTGATGTGAAATTGAAGTGTTCTGTGATGTGCCATCTGCTGGGAACCTCTGGTAACCACAAGGAACAAACAAAAACAGGAACTTTACTTTTTAATAAAAAAGTTATGAACACTGCATTATACTTTGGAAATATGAGAAGAATCACACAGACACTTCTGTCAAGGAAATTAAAACCTAGCGAGGGATATAGATGAAGACAGAATTAACTAGCAAGTTGTGAAATTATAAGGAAGGCTATGAGATGCGCTAAAAATGTGCAATGGTGGGGGGGGTACAGAGGAAACACAGAAAAGGCGTAATTCATTCTGAGGAATTAGAAAACAATTCATAAAAGAAGTGGTATTTCACAGATTCAAAAGAATAGATTTTCAGTAAGTGCATGTGTGGAGTTAAAAAGAAAAAAGGCATTATATGATTTGGCATTCATAGCTCTTATCTCACAACCAACACGACATTCTGCTTCAAGTACAATTAATTTAGTCTCTGAATGAAGGTCAATGGTATTGGAAAGGAAGTAGAGAAAAATCAAATAGTTTTGTGTGGCTGACAGATACACAGAAGTTAAAATTAGACAGATGAGGGCTTTAATAATCTTTAATATCCAGCTAAGGAATTTGAATATTTTTCTTAAGACATCAAACAGCAAGTCAACAAAGGTTTATGGGCATAGTAGTATAAAACTATACAATTAGAATTTGTTCACAATGGGAAGAAGGAATTAATATATATCTATACTGTATATAGTATTTATTTCTATAACATATATTAAGATATATTATAGATTTATATAATTATATTGCACATATGATAAATCTATAATATGTAATTTTATATAGTTTATATTAATATTTATAGATTATATAGAAAATTATATGATTATTTCTATTGTATATAGAAAAATATATATTTATAAAAAGTTTATAAAATGTTTTTAAATTTATAATGGCTTAAAAATACTATACGTGATATACAATATACATATACGTTATGTATATGTGTCTGCGTACATACATAAAGAAAAGATTTGCAGCAAGATTGCAATCTATGGTGCTACACCTATAGGACAGATTGCTTTTTCAGTGAAGAATCCTAACAAATATACTAATGATATTTAATTGGCCTCTAATGTTCCAATATTCCAGAAAGTCCTTATTTGTAGATTAATTTTAGCTGGATGGACATTGTCTCTCTAGGTGGTTTATTGAAAGTAAATATGGAATGTGTGGCTTCATGCAGTATGGCTCCCTGCAAAACGTCACTAAGCTAAGTATCAGGGTATAAAATCAAAGCATTTTATAATCAAAATAGCTCTCTTTTGTGTAAATGATGCCCTACATGTTCTTTGTGAGATACCATATATAAAATCTGGGCCAGGGCACATCGATCGTAGCAAGAAAGGACCTGGAGAGTAGATTCAGCAGTTTCAGACTTCTCCATGCTTCATCATGTACTCTTGAAATTATACTTAAATTGGATAGTAGCTAAAATCTCTGATTTCTGTGAATTTACTTTGAATATTTCAACCCTCTGTGTTTTGTGTATGTGTGTGTATACAAACATTTTTAATTTATGTGGTAAAAAGTGAACATGTCTCAAAGGCTCCTCCAATTCCATTTCTGCTGCAAGAAACCACTTTTTCAGCTTGTTGCATATTCTTTCATGTATACGCATCATACTCTCGGCCAGCTTAAAATCTAAAAGTAAGCAAGAACTTTGTTTTGTTTACCACTATATCCATAGCTTTATTAAGCAGAAGTTATTGGAGAGGGGTATGTTTGAGCGAAGTTTTGTGGTAAAGATAAAAGGGACTTTTCAATTCTTTTAAGCTGAAGTGACAGTGCCTACTGAGAGAGAGAGAAGGCACAGACATAGAAGAAAGAAAGGGGGTAACTTAACGGAGTGAAAGGACTTGGGTTCAAGGCAAAGGGAGAGAGGACTTCTGAGAAAAGGACAAGGAGCATAATAAAAGGTATGCTTGTGGTGGGAAGAAGGGGTTGTTTATTATCTGGGTAGGGAGAGGAAGGAAAGGGATGGAAATTGAGGGAGTTCAAGCATGAAGGACTCTACTTCCATTCAGTAAAAAGTACTGCTGTATAAGAATGAGGCAGGGCAGGATGATGAAGAGTGACAGAGGAGACTGCTGAAGCTCAGAAAGGGTCATAGTAAGGAAACAGAAGAAAAGCTGCTTAGAAGTTACAGGGTAATCCCAAGGAGCCAGGTGAATTTAGAGGCTAGGAATGCATAATCTACACCACAGTCTATGAATGTATACTGATGCTAGTCTACATCACTGTGCAATCAATCTTCTCCACTAATGATCAGCAGTCTGGCTAGAGATGCAGACACGATGCGACTAATTCACTGTTGTAATTTTGTCAGGTTCTAATGGGATAAGTAAGTTAAGATTATTGACAAGAGAATTATTTGTCATGGAGTCTTGGCTATTTCAGAAAGATAATAAAGGCAGGAGAATATGAATAAAAGACAGTAACAAATGTGGAGTCAAGGACTTAGAGTTATTCCTTAGGTTGAAAAGCAAGTGTTCATCTTTTTTCTATATATGCACAATATCCCCCAAAATATCATTTAAATACTCATGAGTATTCTAAATTATCTTTTCACATAATGAAATGGGCTTAGATGGAAATATCATAAGAATCCTGGCACGAGGAATTTACCAGTTCTAGTTTGGACTGTTTATGAATAACCAACAAGGTCCAAAACTAGAGACAATATGTACATGCTCCCCTTTAAATATATTAATTAAGATGTCAGTATTAGACTTAGCTTTGTAACACAGGTTTAGAAAGAAAGTTTTCCTTTATTCAGGTTAATTTAAAAAGATTTCAATAAAATAAGATTTGGAAGAAAGAAAGACAGAGGATTTTTAATGTGAAAATGAAATAGCTAAAGTTTTCTCCACATTAAAATTATCTTTATTCCCATGAACGATGCATATTAACATTTCATTTGAATGCTACCTTTTAAGTTTAAAAACCTGCTCATCCCTCCAAAATAAGCTTATAAATAACTTCCTCTTACCTGCCGTAAAGTACGTGCAACTATGCTTTCTAATACTGGTCCTCTATCTTCATGCAGCAAATGAACTTCATCAAGAATAAGGAGTTTTACGATTTGGGAAAGAGCTACATCCCCAACACTCTTTCTTGTCACTACATCCCATTTTTCTGGTGTGGTCACAAGCATCTGTAAGATAAGAAAAGACCATCAAATTAAAAAGGGAAAAAAAATCACATACATTATTAAATTTCAACTGTATCATTCAAAAAGAAATAATTCTGGTCATCTCTATACAAAGCAAATGAAAAGTGTTTAAAACATCCCAGAACAAAATCTAATTCACTATAGACAACATTCATTTTGAGAGGACAATTCTTTAAGCTGTGATACCATGCGATTATTTAAAACTCACTGAAGGTAGTTTGTCAGTGAATTGTAGTGTGAAGTGTACAAAATACACGAATTTTTTTAAATGAGATCAGACAATCAAAAAAACACTATTAAAGTAGCATATATTCATAACAATCTTTATTTGAAAAGGGACTAGGAAGTGACAGAAGCATATAAAAGGACATGAAAGAAAAATCAACAACCCACTCTAGTGTTAAACCTACTTTGAAAAATAACAGATTTAAAATAACTCAAGATATATTATCATAAACATACCTAGAGATCACTTATTAACAACCTTTTCCATTAAAAGTCCTTGAAAAACACATCCATATGTTTAAAATAAACCAGCAATTCTCTTAAACTGTAAATTAATGACACATTAAAATATAAAATAAAGCTAGTTTATTATTAGTAAATGTTAGGAGAGCTACAAAGCAAACTACTACATTATGATAATAAATACAAAGCTTGGCCATTTATCTCACCACCAACTTAGAATACTTTTCCTTATAATTAACATTAGGAGGTAATAAGGTGGTAACAATTAAATTGTAAAATCAAATTTTTCAGAAATCAGAAAGCTACACAGGTTGAGCATTCCTAATCCAAACATCTGAAATCCAAATGCTCCAGCAAATATTTTCTTTGAGCATTATGCCAGCATTCAGAAAGTTTCCGGTTCTGGAGCATTTTGGCTTTCAGTTGTTTGGATTAGAGATGCTCAACCAGTACCACCAAATCTTAAAAATCCTTCCTAGCATTTTATTTTCTATACTTTATTTTCAATACAGTAAGAAGTGGCTTCATTTATATCATTTTTGACCAATTCAGTTCCCTGAACTAAAATGGCTAGAAAATAAAGTATCACATTTCTTTAATAAAATGAAACTCATGCAAGACATTTCAATCTGCTCTTGTATTAGGGCATGGGTTAACTGTCAATATTTTAACTGTTAACTTAAATTTTTCTCAGTACATGTATTCACCCCCTCAGCAGTATAAAAATCATTATTCAAAAATGTCCTAATTTTAGCCTGTCCACTAGGGACAGGTAAAATGGGAAAATGGCATAGTTGAGATGCTTATACACTACCAGTATGCCAAAAATTTGGTATATTTAATTTTAAAATGCTTTTGATAGCAAAACCAAAGAATGCAAGACTTGCCAGAACAATTCATCTTAATTATTATTAAAAATGTTTCTTATATTTGTATATAGTAGAATTACAATATTTAGTTTTCCATGATTATTTAATGACTACTCAATTATTCTTTTCTCTAGCTGAAGTATATTTCTCCTCGAGGACGGGAAGAGTAGAGAAGAACAGTAAAATTTTTAATCTAAACTTTTTATAATTATTTGCATAATCCACTAATTGGACATCACAGCAAACCCTTTATCAAACATTCCAGAGAGGTAGTGCTTCACTGAATGAAGACTGTTGTGCCTGAATCCAAGTATTTATAGACTTGCCCCAAATCTAATTCATTGCATTTTGAGTCAGGAATTATGGAAGAGATCACAAAGCCTCTTGCCAAATAATACCTGTGAGAGAAATGGAGTGTGAATTTTACACTTTATTCTTTTTTTTACCCCACGTATTACTAGATTTAATTAATCTAATGCTCTTTGAGAACAGAAAATGCAAAGATTCAATAGGTAGAAAAAATTGTTACTATATCGGCCAGCAAGCAATTACAGGCAGATAATCAGCCTCCAGCGTTAGACCCGAGAGCTATCGATCTGAGTTTTCTAGGTTTGCAAGAAAAAATTGCATTGTTTTTAAATGTATTTTTATTCATATTTTTTACTTTACAAATAGTATTAGAGAGATGAAGATTAAAAAGTGTTTAGTGTTACTGGAGTGGCTTTATAAAGAACTGAGCCAGAATGATGACAAATCAAAATAGTGGTTTGGAGGAGGAGGAACAGACATAAAAGAGGCAATGGGGATCATTCTCAATAGGTGAAATGTTTTTAGACCTTATTAGGAGTGGCTTGCACATTTGCCAAAACTCATTGAACTACATATTTAAGACTGTGTTTCATTCTATGTATAGTGAACCTCAATTTTAAAAAAATTTAAAAAGAAAGAGAGAGCCCTAAGATATATATCAATCAAATGCTATTGTTTAGATTTTGACTAAAACAAATAGTTTTTAAAAAAAGGCAACTGGGAAAAAAGACTAGATAGTTGATAATATGAAGAAAATATTGTTAAAATTATTTAGTGTGATTATGGTATTGTGGCTATATTTTTTCCAAAGAAGTTCTTATCTTTTAGAGATACTTGTCTGCAAATGAAAATTTTAAAAACCACAAAACTAAAAAACAGTAGTGAAAAACAATATACTTCTTGTCTAAAGTAGATTGCCACCCGAATATATCAATATAATATTAGAACTAAATACCAATGTTTAAGGATAGTAAGATTTAAAATTTTATTTACCTACCTAACGATTCTGTTATTTACTTATTTTAAATGCTGAAGACAATTTATAAATTCTTCTATAAAATTGAACTAACCGCTTCCACCTTTCCAGGTTGGTAGGCACCAAATCTCTGGCGCCTAACACACATATGCCCGTGCACACACGTTCAGGTAATAATGATATTCTCGAACTCTCTCAAATTCCACAACCACCCCCCAAACTATCCTACTGGCTGCTGTGAAATAAATCTTCCAACCTGAAGTTAGTTATGTCAAAATCTTGCTCAAAGCATTCAAAGCCTTTCCACTGAAAATTCACAACTCTTCAGTGTGTACTTGGTCTCGAAGATTTTTATTTTTTCCTTCTGCTCCCAAATCCATTCTTGGTCTGTCAACACTTCCCAAACACACCCCTTACTTCCATATTTGCAAGTCTTTGTTTATACTTGTCCCCACCGCTACTTGTGGAGCGCTGCAGTCGACGCCATCAGAAGATGGCGCTGAGCACCAAACAACTTTGAGGTAAACATCAGTTGAGCGCATGCGCCAGCAGAGAAACGCCTTTCCTGGGGAGGACCCTAAGGGCATGTCCAATCACAGT
>CAUYSK010084352.1:0-44964 GCA_963575035.1 Avahi laniger
ATAACTTTGACTCAAACTGTACAGAAACAACTGATGCAACCAAAACATGTGTACTCCCATAATATTCTGAAATTAAAAAAAAAAATGAAAAACAAAGTCATCTGGGTTCAGCCTAAATTCAAGCTAGCCTTATCTCCTCCTTCTCCTTCACCCTCCTTTCACATTTCAGTGATCCATTCTACTTTCCGATTCTCTCTTCCCACCCCAAGGGCCTCAGTTGGCCTATTCTGAGGTCCAGCAGCATTTTATTCTTCCTTCCTGCCTCTAGACTCTGGCCTCCAACGCACCCCCTCACACAGATAACAGAGAAATCTTTGTCAAAAGCAAACCTGCCCATTCCTCTTACCTGCTTACTCCCTTCAGGGGCCCCCTATGGCCCTTAGAATAAAGTCCCTAGCTTGGCTGGCAAGACTTCCTGTGACTCGGCTCCTAGTTACCTCCTGGGCTTCCACGTGACCTGTTGCTATGTTTCTCCTCGCCTCTGTCTCACCTTATGCTCCAGCCACACAGAGGGACACGTGATTCCTTCCCTATGCTCTTTCTCACCACCCCTCAACCGGTGCCCAGGTTTCTCTCTGTCTCTCCTCTCTCTTCCCTTGGATAACTTCTGCTCATCCTTCAAGACTCTGATCACACTTCCCATCCCCAAGGAAGCCTTCCCTGGGACCCTTCCCAGTACCCCTCGCCCACTCCTCCATAAGTTGGTTGCCCCTGCTGGGCTCCCATAGCTGTACCCTGAGTCTGCATCTGTCTGTACCTATCACATCCAATTATCAGGGTCTGTTCATAGGTCTCTCTTCCTCTACTAACCCAGGAGCAGAGACCATTTCTCGTTCCTTTCAGCATCTTTAGTGGGTCTGGAAAGTGCTACACACAGACACTGCAGACTAGATACACCATTCAGTTTTATTCCAGAACTCCAGGATTTGCTTTGTAACTGGGAAAGGGCACCGGAAAAGTCCTGGCTTCCAGCTTTTCAGAGATTTCTAATTGTACCCAGTCAGGCACCGCACTTATACTTGCTAGATATTATAGAGGTGCTAAGAAATTTTTTTTGCCTATAACTGCACTTTAAAAAAAAAAAAGACTGTGTTTATGTTTTCTAAGCAATGTAATTAGTTAGAAAGGCTTCACATGGTATAATTCCATAGATATTATGTGGCTCACCAGATATAAAAATAATTGTGTGTGTCTCATGAAGATGACTTAATTTCACAAATGAGTTGTACTCAAGTAAATATTTATTTCTAAATGCAATTTTGTCAAAAAACCTCTCAGAGCACTTTCATTAAGCTCACATGATGCATAGGCTGTGTAGTTATTAAGTCATTATTCAAAGGATGATAATTTTTAAATAAAGACAAACACATGCTTTCAATGCATCAAACACTTATTTAGAGCTACTAATATGCCAAGCCTTGAGATGACCACAATTCCTATGATTTCTGGCATTAGTCTTTCTCTCTCTCTCTCTCTCTCTCTCACACACACACACACACACACACACACACACACACACACACACACACGCTCCTTCCATAAGCAAGTCCAAAATAGAGCAATGATCTCTTACTTTCTCTCCATTTTACTGCTCCAAAACTGATCAATTACCATTTATATGGATCTTTGCAGTAGACTTCAACATCTCCTAATTCCGTTTTTGTCATTTTTTAATCTCTTTTCTGCAATAATGTCCAAGTCAACTTTGTAAAAATTAAACCACGGTATAACACTCACTTGCTTAATATCTTCCAATGATATCCCAAGATACTTACAATAAAATTAAAACTCTTTACCATGAGCAAGAATGCTTCATGTGACCCAGTTTCCATCTACCTGTCCCACTCCTGACACCCCACTAGCTCCCGGAGCTCTCTGTGCTCCAACTGCACTGGGCACTTCTCTCTCTGCCTTCACCACCCAAGCCAGTTCTCACCGCAACCATTCCACAATCGCTGTTCCTTCTCCCTGAATGCTCTTTCCCCAGATCCTTGCAGGCCTGACTCCTCATCATTCAGGCCCCAGCCAGAATCACTTCCTCTGAGAGCCCTGCCTTCCCTCCACTCACTCTCTCTTTCACATAACCCCATTTCATTCTCTTCAGAACACCTACCTCTCACTGTCTGAAATTAGCTTGCTTCTTTGTCAACTTTCTGTTGTTTGACTCCCTCCCTCCACCCCTTTGAATAAATATTTCCATGAGAAGGAGGATCTGGCTTGGCTCATTCAAAGCAGTATCTCCAGGACTTAGGATGGTCCCTGGTCCATCATAGATGTTCAATACAATTTCTTGAATGAATAAATCAAGATGTGATCCCTGCCTGAAAGACCATTCATTTATAAAATTAAATTGAAAACAAGGCAATCTGGGATAGGTGCTGTACTGAAGGTGAAAGAGCCCTAGAACCTTCCCTTTCTCGATGTTCCTCTCACCCCTTGATTATTATCAGGTCTGTCTGGCTGTCTCCCACCTCCAGTCCTGCCTCCCTCTAGCTCACTCTCTGCAGTGCAGTTAGGGCTTGGTCCCATACTCATGGCCTTTAGGGATACAGTATTAACTCATTAGCACCCATACAGGTGTTTCGAGTTCTGGTTGAAGCTCTGTAGCTTCATTTCTCACTCTCCATGTGTCCTTCAATCTTCTAAAATCCAAACACTAGCACATGCCAATCAACCTCACTTGGCCTTTCATTTGTTTTGTTAACATGCTGTTCTCTACCTTCAACTCCAGTCTCCCTGACTCAGCCTCGCTAACCCCTACTCCTTGTTCGAGACTGAGCCCAGATGACTTCCTTTCTAGAAAGTCTTTACTGTTTCTTCACTTCACCTTCAACCCAAGGCTGAGCTGTTACCTCCTCTTTGCTCCAAAGCTCCTGGTACTCACCTGCAGCTCCACCCTGAGACTCAGCCCACCGAACCACTTTTGCTTTCTTGTGGCTCAGTTTCACCACCAGACCAGAATCTATGGGAGGCAATCTGATTCATCTGGTTTATCACAGTATCCTCAGCATCTAACATAATACACATTAAATATTTACAGAACAGGTAATTGAATTAATGAATATATAGAATAAAATTCTCGGGGTCCAGGAAGGAGGGAGCACTGAGAAGAGAGGAGGCCAAATTGGGAAGGTTTGCAGAAACATACGGTGCAAGTTTCTAGTCACTGATGAACAATTCCAAATCCAAAAGCTATGAAAACCTATACTGTTCTTCACTCATTAGATGGTAAAACTTCACTTGACCTACTTAGTGTCTTTATTTATTTCACTTAGTGTAAGTACACATATATTTTGCTCCAAAACATTAGCAATCTGATCACAAGGTGCTTCCCTAGACTACATTGGCTATATTGTGTATTAATAATATACAGTATACGAATTCTGTTACTTTTCTCAAAGCCAAAAAGGTTCTGGACTCCAAAACACATCTGGCCACAAGGGTATTAGATAAAGAATTATGGCCCAGTATTTAAACTGCCTTAAAGGATGAAGAGGATCCCAGTAGGCAGAACTGTACAGGAAGGAACAGAACGTGCAAGAGAAAAGCAGTCAGCATGACAAGGAATGGCCATTTGTCTGAAGTCATCAGAAGGCAGAATGAAAGATGTTTGGAAAGATGTTTTGGCTCTGAGGGGGTCCTTGAATGCCAGGGTAAGGGGACTAAACTTTATTCTGTAGGTGATGCGAAGCCAGCAAAGGATTTTGCACAGGCTAGTGAGAGGAGGTAAAGCAGTTGTGATGCTCTGGAAACAACTCAGCTTCTTAGTTATGTGACATTTAACCACTCTGAACCTCAATTGTTTCATCGGAAAGGTAGGGGTAATATAAAATGAAAATCAAATGAAAATTGCATGAGAAAATATTTTCTAAAATGTAAAGTTCTTTTAAGATATAAGGTGTAATTATTAACTGATAATAAAAACTGAAGGGTGGGGGATTGGGGTTGAGTGTTTCCCCTGCTGGGTTTGTGGGATATCTGAGAGGCACTATCCAATAATCAGGTGGAAGTGTGGTTCTGGAAATAGCTGATAGCTGGAGCCATAAGAATTGGCAGCTGTCTGCATTGAGGGAAGAGTGGAAGGCACACAGTCAATGCACTGGGCCTTAAAGTGGATTTAATCCTAAAAATGCCCCTCCTAGACATCAAAAGGGAATGAAGTATCCCCTGTTTTATTTACATGAACCATGACATTTGTGTTTCTAACTTTTAGTTTCTTTTAGGAAAGGGGTAAGGAAGTCATAACTTGAAAATATAAAATCTTTGAGAGGACATATTATTAAGAAGTTGGAACATTGAACAAGGCAAGCCTTTCATGCAGAACATTTGTTGCTAAGTCATTTGCATTTTATTGAAAAAAGATATTACAGGAAATCACTGGATAATAAAGACACCATTGGAATTTGCATCTGGATTTTTATTTTCTCTAAATGAAAGCACCAAGGGTTTGTTTTGCTTCTGAACTATCTTTTCTTTCGAATTCCCTTTTAAAGTTTTTCTTCCAAACTACAATTTTAAGAACACACTGAAATTTAACAGGCTGTAATAACTGGAAGGACCAATACATATCACACCCCAGCCATTTTATAGATTGAGACTGAGGTCCAGAGATGGGGAGTAACTTGCCCATTATCACACCATTAGTCAGTATGGGAACATGGTCTCAAAGCCAAAGCCCATTCCATTTACAGCAGTGCCAGACTCTATTGTGTGGCTGGAGAGCATGGCATGAGCTTGGACAGAAAGATATAGATGGTGTCAAGAATCCCTTTCCCCAAACCAATCAGTGGGCGGCTGTTTCCATCCTTTTCCCTGCATCTTCCATCCTTGCCTGGCACCTTGCATGACCATGCTTCTAGTTGATTCCTTCCAGCCTACTTGCAGCCTTTTTCTAAACAGCATCTCCCTGTGCAGGTGCCCACCACCCTCACCCCAAGATCCAGAGCAACCACCTCATAGCAACAATGATGCCCTAGGGGGGACACCCAGGAAAATCCTAGTGCATTTTCATCTCCTGCCATCAAAAGATGTATTCAATAATGTGACTCATTCTGTCCCAGCCTGCTTTGATGCACACATTGGAGGCTCAGGGTTCCATGTGCACAATGATGACCTGCTCACTCAGTGCCACTGAGGATGGACACACAGGAATTTGGGTTGTGTGGGAGGATGAATAGATGTGACTAGTCCAGCTGTGAGAGACCAAGCCCAGTGGGAGAGACTGAGCTAATCCCAATCAGGGTAGCCAGCATACGAGAGCTGGTGTGCAGCCATGGGAGGCCATTCTCAAGATCTGTGATCAAAGACCACTGCAAAGAAGAGGAGAGCATCCTACGCGAATACAGCAGGATAGGCAAATCTCCTGGAGGCACATTCAACCTGGTCACCAAATCATTTGGAGCACATTTAGCCAGGACTCTGGAGAAACACAGTGAAGCCCAGGTGGACTTGCCAAAGAAAGACAGAGGAATGGGCAGTTGAAGGACGGCTCGTAAACTGAACTTCTGACTTGGATTTGCTCCTTGATTGTTCCCCTCTTATGGGCCCTGGGACCATTTTTAATGCAGCAGGTCATTGTGAAAGAAAGTGAACAGAAACTCATCAATGTATCTCTTTGCTCTCACCCAATCCCCTTTTCAAGAAATGATCAAAGAAAGTCTACTTCCTGTGGCTGGGGCAGGTTGAATGTACTCTGCAGGTTACACACAAATCAATGCTGGAACCAAGCCATTATTTATTAATACCGTGCTTCCAACTGCTGGGCCAATTAGAGCCGGCCCTCTCTGCAAGTGTGTCTGTTCATTTCCATGTATTATACATACGATAACTGCCCCCGCATATTTCCTACGTATGTGTATACACATATTTTCAGGTCATATAATAAATCGTTCATTCATTCACTCCATTAATGTTTTTAGCGAGATATACTTACTGGATGCTTAGAATACAAAGCTGAAGCAGTCATAGTGGAATATTTACTATGCCATATTTCCATTTTGAGGACTCTTAGAGGTTTTATTGTTGTTGTTTCTTTGTTGTTTTTTTATTTTGCTTTGAATCACCTTGATGGGTAATGGAATTGAGCTCTTAGCTACCTACTGCTCTTTATTTCTTAACTGGGATTGTCCTTGGTCACATTTCATAATTTCAAAGTTAGTTCCCTCACTTTGCCCAGGGATGGTTTAGTTTTGCTTTTTCCAAATTGCTTTGCTAGTGCCGTAATGAATCTTCCTACCTTCACAGAAATATCAATCTCTTGTGAAGCTTTCCCTGCTTTTTCCTTTCCAATGTTACTCGTTAATAATTTCTTCCTCAATGCCCATAGACACCCCTGACATTGCATTTTGCTCACTTGATTGAGATATATTTGCTTCCATGTCAATTGTGAAATTGAATTTTCCTCTGAGCTTTAGCACATATTCTAGGGCTTGGCACATAGTAGGTGTTCATTTAATGTGGTCCTGAATAAATTTAATCAGGCACATCTTTGCTCTTTTGAAGTCATTGTCTAATTCAAATGAGCAAATCAGATAATCTGGGAGGCAGATATATCATGTTGTTTGTTCATCTCCTCAAAGTGTGGAAAGGTCCCCTGCCTTGGTACAAGGACTTTGAAGATATGTAAGACCTAGAAGATACTGATGCTTCGAGCCATAGTCTTACTCATCTTGGGAAGGACCCAAAAGGAGCCCCAGATCAGAGTGAATGGGAGGACATGAATGAGTGGCCTGGATGAATTAGACAGGCCTGGTTTGCTTCATATTCAGCCCGATCCAGTTTCCATCATCTTAGAAAAATAGGACAAATATTTAGGCAATGCTGCAATCCAAATAAAACAAAAATGTTTTGTGATGTATGTGTGGGTCAGTGAAGGAGCATATAGATTGCATACCAAATGCCCATCTGGGGATTGCTCAAGGGAACAGCTAGATGTCTTGGAAGACTTGGCAAAGAAACAGTGGAGAGCCGTGTGCAGCTCATCCACGCATCACGCGGCAGCTTCTCGGCTTATATAACACAGAGGAAATGAGGCCCTCGCCTTCCTCACAGGGGGAGCCAGGCTGACAGGCGTGAGTGGGGATCCCTTTGGCCCTGCTTAGTATTCCTGCCACTCCTTACCGCTTCTAATAAAACCCACAGCCTGGCAGTTTGTTTACCATCTCACAAAAGGAGGTCTCGCCAGAGTAGAGCAGTGCACAGCCAATCTAACATTTCCTTTGCTTTAGCTTGGAAACTGTTAGAGACCTGAAACGCATCTGAGAAGCAACAGCTTAATTAGACGCATATTGTTCCATCAACTCATTGTTTATTCAATGTAGCTCATTCGAATACGGGAGAAAAACACTGAAAGGCAATCCAACCAAAGGGATCCTTTCTCTTCTCTCGCTCACCCATTCCATTGTGCGTTCACAGAAGCCACGAGTGAAGCAGATGCGGGGAGAGAAGTGAATTTTCTTGATTGCAAGGAAATACACCGAGATGTTTTCCATGGCAGATTTGAACAGTAGGCACACAGCAGTTTATTTTTTTCTCCTAAGCACTATTCTTATTTTAAAAAGATTTTTTAAAATATTTAAATGACATATATACAGAAATAAAGGTCTTTAAACCTGTAGCCATAGAGTTTTAAAGTGTTGCTGAATGAATAACCGCTACCCAGATCAAGAGACCACCACCAGCACCTCCAAAGCCCCCTTCCTAATCACGACACCTAAAAGTACCACGCCCCTGGGCTCTTATGGTATCATTTTGCTGATCTTTATTGCTTTAACACTTTTCTATATCTGCTGGAACAATACGCTCTTCATCTATTTTAAAATAAGATTTGCTCTGCCCTCACTAACTTCGCAGCCATTGGCAATTTACTCAACACTTCTGGGCCTCAGTTTTATCATCTATAAAATGGGAAAGGGAGATTCATAATAGTGCCTTCCTCGCAGGGTTATTGTGAGAACTCTGTGTGTTTGTACACATGTACGTGTACACAGAATGCATAGCGTGATGGTTGACACAGACGTACTCAGTATGTAAGCTGTTTCATTTGTTGCTGTTGTTATACAAGATGACCTCAAAGGTAACTTCAGATGTTTGTGTTCTGTATTTTCACTGAAGTAGCAAGCAGAGCACAGAATCCTTTGACAAAGACTGGTCTCCATTCTGGCTGTTCCATTTAGGAGCCACATGAACTTAGACAAGTTACGACACTGTCTGAGCCTCAGCCCCTGGTATGTACAAGAGGAGTAGTCGTAGCTCTGCCAAAAGGTGCTGGAGGGATCTCTGGGGAAGTGACGTAAAAACTGCAGCATGAGCCTTGGGATTCAAATGGCCTAGATGCCTCCTTGCTCCTAGGCAGGATGCTTAATTCCCCTGCAATTTCGTTTCTTTGTGGTAAAATCGGCATAACGATGCCTGCTGGCAATTAACACAGGTAAACCTCCTGGCACAGGGCATACTCTGTACGCAGCAGGGCTGCAAAGCCTTGCTTTTCTCCCTTGGCCTTTGTTCTCTTTCAGTGAAATGGAGAAAGTCGTGTCAGTCTTTTCAAACGCATGAGATCATTGGAGGATCCAGTAAGGTAATGGGAGTGAAATAACTTTTTAAACTATGAAGTGCCATGACACTGATTCAAATCTGCCATGATACAGATTCAAATTAATAAGAACCTAAATTAGCAGGCCAGAATTTACATCACCAAGCTTTATCTGGCAAAAATGAGTGTGAATAAAAACAAAAGCTCTTTTAATATTCAAGAGCCTTTTACCGGTCTATCTATTCAACAATCATTCAATGAACATATGCTACATCAGAATATTTTCCCAATAGTATTCTTTTTCAAAAAATTATTTTGATCTACTTCAAAAGAGGGTCATATGTCAATCTATAATTAAGGAAAGATGGATTGAAAGAAATAAATAAAAGAAGAAATTTAGGTTAAAGAAAAATAAAGGTAGAAAAACAAAAAGAAACCTGACATAAAATTAACCCATGAGAACTAAGTTATAATTCCAGACGCTGACAAAGATAGGCTATATTTTTACTCTTAGGAGACAAAACAAAGAGAAAAGCAACTGGTTACTGGGTGTTTGTCAAATGTCGTCAATTGGCAATGTGTCAGAGTGACCAGGGCTATTTGTTTCCATCTACCAGCACCTGACCACCAGAATTTTCACACCTGCTCACAGTGTCCTACGAAAATATTACCAAAGTTCTAATGCCTGTGTAAAGATTTCTGCTATTTTAAATTAAGGATGCTGGTAATGGCAAAAATCTTTTGGAAAATAATTTGGCAGAAATGGTAAAAATGTTAATCAATTTTCAAGAGTCTTATGAATAAATTTTGTCCTAAGAAAGTGATTCAATCAACAGAGAAACAAAGGCCAAGGGATAAAGATGATCGTAGCAGTTCAATCTATACCTGGTTATATTAGAAACAATCTAGTTAAGCAAAAATGGGGTGGGGCAAATAATTAGGTAAAATATAGAATATCCTTTCCATTAATTACTTTGGCGACATAAAAAATGGTAACCATGACTTTGACAAATTAGCTCAGTATCTTCAATGACACTTGGAGGGTAAAATTCAAAATGATTGCATTGATGTAAAATGTAGAAACTAGAGATTAGAAAATAAAAATTATAATATGGTATTTTATTACAGATGGATTACAGATGATTTTGTTCTACATTCTAAAAATTGCCTTTCAGTTTGGTTCAGGGTGTGTATGTGTGTGTGTGTGCATATGTGCTTTTCTTACCCTAAATAAGGCAAGTTTGTCACCTCCACAATCATATGTCATTAGGAAATTAAAAATCAAGCTTTAATTACTCTCAGTTATTTCTTTCTGGGCAAGATTAAGGTGGGGATAAATGGTGAGGGAAATAAGTAAACCTTATAACATCACTGAGATAACCAAGAAAGACCATGGAAATATAAATTCTGTTCAAAGAGAGCCACAGCCCTCAATATCTCTTGAATTTTTTTTTTAAAGCATGCTTTTCTTGGCAGCTGCATGCATCAGCATATGTGAAAATATTATCCAGGGTACATTCTGTATTTTCAGAAATGTGACATGATAACATCCCTTAAAGAAAGGGATTTGGGGGTGAACATCCATCAATTTTCACTCGTTGGACTCCCTGAGGCAAGACCTTCTGTGTCATGTCAACAATTTTTTTCCTCTACCAGCAAAACTGGAAGATATAAGGAAAGATAGCATCTCAACGTCTTGTCACAGCTGCCTTCCTCTCCCTTATCCCCCCAACCTCCTTCCCCTGGGTACAGCCAAATGACAGGGGAGAAAATGTTGCTGTTATTGCCTTTTTCTTTTCTTAGGGAAATAATGTCAAGGATAAACAATGTTTACAGATTTAACCCAAATGTTAGTCATAAAATGATCTTCCAGTGCTTGGATGTGTAATAAGGCACCTATTGCCAAGTTAATACTGTCAACAGAAACCCCATCCAACTTTCTAGCTGTCTTCATCTGAGCTAGGTGCAGCTCTCAGGATACTCTGAGAGGTAACCCCATAAAACTAGTCATAGGGCCCATTTGTCTAGGTTGTACACTAATCTTTTCCTCCTATGAGAGAGAGCATAGAGTTCTTTGGATGGTATGGGTGGTGTGGTGACCCTTATTCAAGTGTCCATTCCAAAAAGAGCAAAGGATTTACATTGGACTGCTTTTTTTAAGGCCAATACTCTATTTGAAAGGTATGGGAAGCTCTCTTTCTTTAACCACTAAAATGTTTGACTTACTACTTGATAGCTATATCCACTTCATGGTGGTACAAGGAAAAGACACACACTGGGAACTATTCATGAGCCGCAGTCATGGGAACCCCAGGTCTCAATACTTCTGAATATAGGGTGGACAATGGGCTTTATGAGCTGAAGTGACTGCCCTTTCCCTGATTAACCTATCACTTACAACTCTTCCCACAAAGAGGATTCAATTGGCTCAATTTGCTGCCACTCAGTATAAAATGTCTCCATTGGTCAGAGATCCCACCCAGATATCTGGGAAGTAGTGGCCTCCCTCCAGCCCAGTAATCTTTCCAGTCAGTTGTGTTCAGAATCAGAGCTGATTTTTCTCAAAACACAATGGGACAGTTCTAGTAGTTTATGTAGGAAATATTCCATTTAAACATTCTCTCATCATAAGGGATAGGTGCACACGGAATTTGGTGGCTCCAAAAACTCCAACTACATCCTCTTTGTTACAGAGAGATGGTTCTGTAGGTCTAAAAGGATACTTGGAGAGCTTGCAGGATTGGTTGTATCGCATACCCTCCCAGTATACCTTCCTGTTCCCTTGTTGCACTGCTTGTAATACACAAAAGGGAGCAAGGCTTGGTTCCCACTGGAGTGGTGTGGGACAGCTACAAAAGCCTCTTAAAACAATTATAAAAGACATTCTGACTACCTGTTGTGTTTTCCCAGTCTAGTAGAATAAAAATAATCTAGCAAAAAAAAAATAATAATCTAGCTATGACAGAGCCAACGTTTAAAGGATCTCCTCCACTTATTTTTAGACTAATCTTATGGACAGGTGAACCGATGAGCACCTAGAGAGAAGAATTAAAAAGCTCTAAAGCCTTTCCTGATGTCCAGTAAATGTTTTCTAGTGATCGTACACTCCTTTGTCTTTATTTATGTATAGCATTGAATATCAAAGATATCCAAATAAGATGGCAACTTGCAAAGAGGACAAAACCTCTCCCTTCCTACATCTCTGTTGAAATTATCACAAGATCATTTTTTTTTTTTCAGTTAGGAAAACACTGCATTTGTGCAGCCTCCTAGGGAATGATCCCATCTTTCTGCTCCAGACCTCTCTAGATGGGAACAAAAATTGAAAGGAAGTTGACGAGAACTAATTTGTCAGCCCCACATGTGAGAAAGCAAATAAATAGAGGAGATCCACACAGACCCCCAGAATTTACAGATCGAGAAAGACAAGAAAGGAACACAGGATACAGAGGAAGCTTTGCATTCAGACCCTTTTATGGTAATTACCATAGTTGTGATACAGCAGCTTTATCAGAAATTAGCAAAAGAGTAGATTTTTCCTCTATTCATGAAGCTCTGGTTCCTGGCTACAGCCACACTTTGTACCTGGACAGAAAACAAGATAAAACAGGAAACCAGATGCAAAACAGGTGACCCTTGGAACAATGGTTTAAACAAACAGAGAGCAAGCCAAGATGAGATGGCTCATGGCTTCGGTGCTCTTCCTTCTGCCCTCTGGCTGCTTTATCAATCTGCTTGGAAACAACATGTCAACACACCCTCCAGCTTATGATGCAAGCAACTGGGTGAACAGTGAGGGGAAGCAGCTCATCCACTCACCTGTGTTCAAGGATGAATGGGAAGCAAAAGTCATTCATTCACCGGTTTGCAAGATTCAATAAATAGGAATCAGGACTGTTCCCAGTGAAATAAAAATTGTAGTGATAACAATGAATAGTTTAGCGCTGCAAAGACAAAGAAAGAGCATATATTTGGAAAAAATATATTTTGTATGTAAAAAAGAAACTATATCTACTTTGTACTCCCAATAAAATTCTGGGGAAATTCAGGCTATGAAGGAAAAATATAAAAGATGAGATAATAATAAAATAGTTCAATATACTGTTCCAAATTTGGAAAAATTAGTCACCTACAGAGATCTCCCTTAATTGCTTTCTCAGACATGGGTTTAGAGTCAGGCATATATAAATGGGAGCTAGATAAAATAAGAAAATTCTAGAAGGAAATTAAAATGCAAACAGCAACTTAAAATTTGCTTTAGAAGCAGTAAAGGACACAATGGACATTATGTAAATTCCAGGCTGTGATGTGGAAGGCAGAGAAAAACAATCTGTCCAGAAATGCAGAAGAAAAAAATGGGGAAGTGAGAGAAGAACGAGGGAAGAAAAAATGGTACAGCTATAAGACAAAGAACAGTGATTCTTCACTGGTGTTTGTGAATAAAAAGCTGGATCAAACAGAAGAGAATAATATATAAAATTATAACCAAAAAAACTGAAGCTCAACAGCATGTTTAATATGGAAACACCACAGACATTTCTATTAAAGTAAAAATTAAGACAAAGATACACCTCTCACAGATTTTGGTTTATTTTTTGTTTATTTAACCTCTCTCTCATTTTATTTGTTTCCTTTTATTTCTGCACCCAAGTCCCAGCCCCCTCCCTCTATATAGATATTTCAATGTTTTTTTTTTAATTAGCTTTATTGATGGGTCATTTATACACAGTAAAACTCACTGTTTTTAAATGTACAAGCCAATGAGTTTTGATAGAGGCACAAAGTCACGTAGCCACTAACAAAATCGAGATAAAATACATTTTGTTACCCCTAAAACTCTCTCCCTCCCCTGTGCTGGCGGCTCATTTCTCCTCCTCTGGTCCCTGGAAGGTACTGTTGTGCTCTCTGTTGCTACACTTTAGCCTTTTCATAGTAGATTCATAGATTTCCTAGTGGTGGACTCAGATACAGTACTACATAGTGTTTTATGTGTGGCTTCCTTCCCTTAATACTATGCTTTGGGGGTTAGCACAGGTTGTTGCATCAGTAGGTCATCCCTGTTTGCTCTCCATTGTGTTCACACTTTCTTGTTCCTTAGACAACACCCCAGTCTCTTTTCCCCCACTCCACGGTAGTCACCTGGGTTAGGGGCACCCCACCTCCTCATGGGGTCTATGGATCCTCTGTCCTACCGACTTCCCCTTCCTGGTAAAGCCCTCAAAAATTCGTCTCCTTATCAAGCCTCTCCCAGTTCTCTGAAGTGCGCTCTTCCGCAGGCTGGGGCCCCGGGTTCCCGCTTTCACTGCAGTTATCATTGGTTTCTTTACCAGGCTGCCACCACGCTTTGTCTCTGAATCCCCAGGCATTTGCCCAATCGTTGAAGGCCAGTGTACCTTGCTTTGAGGTGGTGTTTCTGAGGCTTCACCAGACTTTCTGGATGTGGATTTGGGCAGAAGTTCTTAGACAGATGAAGAACTTGAGGTGCCCAGAGATAACACAGAAACCCCGATTATCAGTCTTGCACATAAAACTCAGGACATTTTCCAGGAGCACAACGTGGCTTGTCTCATTTGTCCCGAAAGTGAGTGGGATGCTGGGTAGTAAGACTTGAGAGGAAGCAGTGGAAGAGTTGGAAGGGAAATGTCTTTGAGGACAGGCCAAAACAGGTCCCCCTAGGTTTCGAGTGTGGTATGAAGTCGTGAAGCACCTACCTAGTCATGGTTTATACAATTTTCCTCAACCAGGGCTTTGCAAGAGGATTAAGCCTAACTGCCCTAAGGCATCCATTGTTTGTAGTGAATGAACTTCTACCCAAGTGCATCTAGAATGTAATCTAGAATGCAGCTAGAATGCAACCTTGGGAGAATTGAGATAATAGTCAGTTAAATTAATTTTTATATTTCGCGCTTCCAATAAGGACCCCAGGCACGGAAGACAGCCTAAAGGGATGGTTAATAACAGGGAATGAAGATAATGCAGTCAAAAAAAGCCAGAAACCTATAGCCAGAAGACCCTGATTTGAGGCCCAGTTTCAACACTCTGTGATGTTAACTTCTCCAAGCCTCAGTTTCCTCATCTGTTAAATGTAATAATTGCACTACTGACTTCACAAGGTCTGTTCCAAATGAAGTAACATTTCTGAAAGTGTTTTGTAATCTATCCTGCGTGGTACAGATGTGAGCATTTTCTATGAATTAGAAGGAATCTCTATCATGAGGCCAACAGCTCACTCCCTGGAAAGTGTTTTATTGTTTAGGAGAATTTCACACATTCTCCCCTCCAACTTTACAAATTCTACACATGCTTCCATCTACAGACATATTTCTGCCCAAAACCAAATAGCAAGAGCCAACCAAGACAGATGTACCTTCTTCCTTTTTCAGAGAAGTCCCAAATATGGGAGATTGTAATTTTTATCTTGGGTATGGCCTTATTAATGAGCAGTTACTTTGTCAGAGGCACGGGGGCTTGGCAGGACTTGAACATTGGAAAGGGAAACTGCAAAAGGCAAGGCCACCAGATAACATTGAAAGGTTGTGTCCTACATGAGGGTGCTCAGTGGAGACGGTGAGAGGATGCTGAAATCCAGCCCACATTCCTCTTGTCAAACCATAAGCTCTGACTTAGGGCCACAGCCTTCCAGAGGAAGGGGAAAAGGATTGCCTTTTTCTTTGGACAAAGGTGCCACATGCTAAACTAAGCCTTACTCTAAAGGCAGTGTGGTCCACTAAGCGGCTGGGGGTGGTAAGAAACAGGGAGCACACATTTTTTCGTTTTGCGAAAATAGGTTGTAGCTCTGACAAAAGATATAAATAGCATGAAAGAGAGAGAAAGCTGAACAGAGACTTAAGCAGTATTCAATGACTTCGTTGGTAGCCTGAAATCAGCATGATAGAAGTTTTTACAACATGGAAATAGGCAAAGTCTACAAATCAGGGCTCCCCCTCCTAACTCTTTGGAGAGCCACTTGTTAAATATTTGCCACCACTAGATTAAAAGCAAACTCTAAGAGAAAGAGGAGATCTAAAATTTATCAAGCACATTTGGTGTGATCCCTGAAACCCATACAATCTGTGATATAGTTATTGCCTGGCTTTGTAGAGCAAGTAGCTGAAAGTCTTAGAAAAGTTAAATTATTTTCTCAAGGTCCCGCCCAACTAGAAAGAGGCAGAACTTGGATGCAAAGCCCGTTTTGTCTGGCTGACTCTGAAGTCCAGGGTCTTCCCACCACACTATGTGGTTTTGCTAAAATCCAAAGTCCGTGATTCTGAGATGGCTCAGCACAGCACTCGCTTATCATGTTAATTCTCTTTAGCATTTTTATTTCCCCCAGTGACATCCAGGCATTTTAAAGGCCACTGCGGCACTTCCAGCACATTCATCAGACTTGCTCCCCTGGCTCCAAAGTCAGCCTCCCCATTAAGATTCTTCTTCAAAGAAACCATCCGAGAGTCAAGCAAGTCGGAGTTCAGTCACCGCTCCCCGTGCTTTCTGACATTGGGAAGATATATTACTATACTCGGGTGACTGCAATGTTTAGAACAGTTTTGGAAGAGCATTGCATCAATTATATTGTCCCTCTGGGAGCCCTATTAACATTAAAATGTCTTATGAGACTAGCTAAAGACTTGAACAAAGAAAATCTCTCATAAGAAGGCTTCTTCAAATTTATAGTTGTTAAGGAAAAAACATCCACCTTGCCTCTCCCTTTGCCTTTACACAAGGATAGATGACTCTTCTTGGAATAGTTTCAGCAAATTATCTTAGAAAATAAGGGCCCATCTTAGAACGGATTACCTCAGACCAAAAAGACCACTGTGCAGGAGAAAACAGAATGGATTGAAATCACACATTCTATCTGGGTTTGGTTTCTGGCTCTCCTACTTAAGGTATCGACAACAACAATAATTGTAGTTATAATTTAATGAGCAACTATTAAGTACCGGAGGCTTTATACAGTTCATTTTGTTTAATTCCCATAACAGCAGTGCAATGTGGATATCATTCTTACTTTAGAAATGGGGAAACCAAGGTTAAAAGAGGCCAGTAAATTCAGCTAGCTCAGGTGGGTAGGATGGCAAGCATTTCATCAACTGCTGAAATGACTCCCAGCGATTCCTGCTTCCTGGTATTCACAACTTTATGTCACCTCCTTGCCTTGTGTGGGGGCTGGACCTAGTGAAAGGAATATAGCAAAAGCGATGGGATGTCACTTCCAAGATTAAATCAGGAAAAACTGACTGCCATCCTGCTCATGCTCCGTCTTGCTCTCTCTCCTATTTGCTCACATTGTTGGAGCCAGTTGCCATGTCTTCCTTATGGAGAGACCCATATGGCAAGGAACTGAAGGTGGCCTCTGGCAGGCAGCGAGGCCCTCAGTTCAACAGCTCATGCACAGCCAGGTCCTGCCAACAACTTCCAAGTGAGCTTGGAAGTGGGTCTCACCTCCGTTGAGAGAACCTGAGCCGGAGGACCCAGCTCAACATTTCCCACATTCCTGTCCCACAGAAACTGTGAGATAATAAATGTGTGTTATTTTAAACTGCTAAATTTTGGAATCATTTGCTACATGGCCATAGGTAACCGATAATAGGTGGTAAGGAACAGAGATGAGGTTCACAGCTAACGTTCCAACTTTAAAGGACAATCTATCTCCTTTCACTGCCCTAATGAATCCTTTATAAGCCACGTGACCTTGGGCAAATTACTGAAACTCCGAAAATCCTCATCTACATGAATAAAATGGGGATGATGCCCATACTGCAGTGTTACAGAGCAGGTTAAATGAGATGATACATCTCATTTAATGAGATAAGAGAATGCCTTTGGCCAATCTCCTAGTTGAAATAGGAATGAGGAGAAAACAGTAAAGGGTTACCACAGGGGAATGTCTTGATAATACCAGGCTGTATGCAATGGTGAGCTTCAAAGGACAGCTCTAGGAAGCAAAAATTGGGGAAGCACCTATAGGGTAAGGACTCTGAAGCCTTGGGGCCACGTGTGACCTTCTGGATCCTTGAGTGTGGCCCCTTGACCCCTTTAAGGATTTGTTCTGTGAAGTTTGGATTTCATCAAGGGGCCACACTTGGGGATCTGGAGGGCCACACGTTCCCTATCCTGTTTCTCATTGGAGCCATGATAATAATGCGCAGCTCACAGGAGTGTTCTGAAGATTAATTAAATGAGATTATATTTGTAGAATAATTAGGACAGGACCTATATATCATAGATACTCAGTAGATCCTAGTTTTAACATATTTTTCTAGTTAGTAGTATTTTTACTGATAATGATAACATGTCGGGACCTGTCACAGGTGAGTAAAGAATTTCTGGATTGATGTCTTTTCAGTTATCCCCATCATATTTTGCAGTTCCTCTCTGCTCCTTAAATGCATCAGGTAAGTGCAAACAGCCATACTTTGGTTCTCCATCTCAATCTTTTTTCCCTTCGTATGTATTAGATCTTATTGCAGGGCTTCTCTGCCAACAGTTGTGCCCTAAAAGAACAGTTAATAAAGGGAAAGCCC
The DNA here is from genome assembly GCA_963575035.1 of Avahi laniger. NCBI lineage: Eukaryota > Metazoa > Chordata > Mammalia > Primates > Indriidae > Avahi > Avahi laniger. The sequence continues at coordinate 18,058 of CAUYSK010084352.1, forward strand.
CCATCTAAAGTAAGCACTTGATCACCTACTCTGGGATTCTTCCGAGAGATCAAGCATCAGACATTTGAGCCACTGCTAACACCTATGGCCGCTATCAATGTCTCTGTAAAAAACATGTGGCACGTAGCAGGCACCCATTGCAACCTACTTAATATCAGCAAGAATGACCATGGAAACCACGTCTATCTAGTTTGTTTTCATGCCCCCAATGTCTAGCAGAGGGCCCAGCTTAAAGTAACTAATCAACATTTGCCACATTGACAAAGGAATTGAATAAACTCTGATTTTTTCTACTGTCCTCACTAGACAATCACTTCTTGATTTTCCAAAAATCACTGCGTTCATCAAAAATTTTGGTGTATGGAATTTATTGGTGTACTAGGTACATGGGGTAATTTCACTTCTGGTTTTTGTTCCCCTCTATTATCTGCTCTTAGGTCCTGGCAAATCTAGCTAGAAAACACAAGAACTTCCATCCCATATACAGACTCGGTGTCCACTCAGTTTCCTAGGAAAATGAAATAAAAGAAGACAAAAAAGTGAGTGACAATTGTGTATACTCTGCTGAGCTAAGCGTGGGGATCTAGTTAGATCTGAAGCCACTCAGTCCTGTGTTAGTCAAAGCACATTTCTGCAGCCACAAAGGACTGTCTCACTGAGGCGTGCTTGTGCCTCAGTCCCCTTGTTTGAAAACCTCAAAGATAATTAGGACATATTTAAAGGAATCTATGAGAAAATTCACTGATACTAAATTTTACATACTTCCCATTGATATCCCTTAGACTCGTAATCAAAACTATCTTCTGTAAAATTTAAATATGTAGACCAGAACAATTTACACAGGTGATCTAGGAATTATTATTTTATAAAGGTCATAATTTCATTTATTTCTCTTTTTTTAATACATTTGTTCAGTGGGATTGGGGTACTCAGGAGTTAAAGAAAAGGGAAGAGATTTATTCAAAGAAAAATCAGCAAGATGTGAACCACATTTTAGAATTAGAAACAGAGCAGTGGTATTAAAAGAAAAAAACTCACTAGACTTAGAATTTAAAATGTGCAAGTGTACATGTGTGCACATGTGTTCAAATCCTTGCGCTCCTCTAACTGGCTCAGTAAACTTTAAAAAAATCGCTTGACCTCTTAGAACCTCAATTTCTTTATCTGGAAAATGGGCAAAATCATTCCGAACTCACTCTGCCCCTGTTGCGAGGCTTAAAGGAAACACTGCCCATCCAAGAGCCTAGCATACTCCAGGTGGAGAGCAGGCATACATTAAGTGTTCATTAAATTTACCAACAGCAATTGATATCTGGTTAGAAAATAACTACACAAACCAAACCTTCGAATGGTTAATGATAAAAATAAAAACCTTCTTTTCCACCCTACTCCATTTTCTACTTAGCATTGGATATATTGTCACAATTAATGGCCAGAACTTTGTGAAAGTTACTGCCATAGAAACTTAGAGCTGGATTTATAAAAAAAATGTAAAAAGTAAAATAAACCATTATTGCATTCAAAATGTTCATGTCATTTAAATTAAACTCCAACCCTGTGGGTTTTGCCAAGAAAAACATCCTGAAAATTTCCACTCCTTCAAAAACAGTTTCAACTTTTCAGAATATTTTTTACGCCCTCCATTCTTGGACTCAGTGGAGGTTCCAACGGTCAGAAAAATGGACACCAGAAGAAATGGTAGGTTTACAATAATTTTCACAGATTCTTCAGGCTTCAGATTTTCACCCCCACAGAGGAGCTTATCTGTGTTTCACAGAAGGAAGGGAAGCTACAGGCTACAGAGGGGAACCTAGTGCTTTTAGGTACCCTACTTCCTTCAGAGTTCAAGTCTCTACTGTGCAATCCCCCTGCTCTGATGACCCTGTATAGACACTGTTGTGCCCAAGAGTCTACGGATTGTTCTCTCCTCTCTCTATACACTTTTCCTGAAGTAATGATTTTAGCAAACTCTCACATGCTTATGAATTATAATCCCCTTCCAAGTGTTGTCATCTCCCCAGCACTTCATGTGCAAGGAAAAATAGACACTTTCCCCACCATGTCCCATCATGTACTAAACCACAGTAGTTTATCTTTTTCTCCACCAAACATGATTCCATCTTCCCAAGAGGGGTACCATCGTCCACCACAGAGCACAAGCCAGGAACCTGGGAGTAGACCTAAATTTACCTTTACCCTCCCCATCTGCCAAATCCAAGTCTTACTGACCTTGCCTTCCAAATCTTTACGAGTCCAACCCCTCCTGCCTTGTCTACCGTCACTGTCTGGCTTCAGACTCACAGCATCTTTTACCTGCTGTATTGTAGTGCATTCCTAAAAGGTCTTCTTTCCTGGGTCTTCCTTCCTCCACCCTTGCCCTCTCCAATCCATTTTCCACATGGCAGCCATAGTTACATTCTTAAAAGGCAGCCTGACCATGTCACGTTGCTGCCTACTATCATCCGTATCGCCTCCTGGATTGGAGGCAACATAACATGCCATCTTATATATGCTCCTGTCAGATTCTCCAGCCTTAGCTTCTGCCTCTTCCCTCAGTACAATAAATGCTCAAGTAATACTAAACTCCTTAGAGTACCTTTCTCTACAATTCTTGCTGTTCCACAAGCACGTTCCATTTTGCATAGTGTTCCATGTCTTTGCAGAGAATATTTTTTCCTTTTCTTGTTCTCCTTTAAGACTCAACTCAAGGCTCACTTCCTTCAGGAATCCTTCCCTGCAACACTCAGCAGATCCAACAATGGAGGCCATAAAAAGAATTCTGAAAAGTTAAAACCGCTTTTGAAAGAGTGGGGATTTTCAATGGGTTTTCCTTCCGCACTACTCTGAGATCCTTTCTAGAGCAGAGAACTAAGCAGTATAATATGATCTTTAAGAATATGGTCTCTGGATTTAAACCTATAGGGTTTACATGTGACTCTACTAGTTACCAGCCAGTTGGCAAACTATCTAGACTCTTTAAGCCCCAGTTTATCTTTTAAAAGGTGATAATAATGACACTAAACTCAATGGGTAGTTATCAGAATAGAATGAGCTGACACCTAAGGGATGAGAAGGACTCAGCCACGGGAAGACTGGAGGAAGCGCTTTTCAGGAAGAGGGAATTGCGATTACAAAGGCCAAGCTGCTGAAACGTGGGGCACTGAATGATTTACAGCCAACAGCCTCATCCCCCTGCAATTTCACTCAGCCTAGGATTATGGTTTCTAAGAGAAAGCCCCAGCATTAACACATGGGGCTTTGCGGAACCTCATTAGCTGGGATCTGCTTCGTTTCTTATGCCCCATTTGGATTCTTTCCAGACTCTACTATCACATTTAAGCCTTCAGTGAAACTTTAAAGCCCTCAGAAGTGGTGAAAGGGCTACATTGGCAGGGCCCCAAGGGATGAACATCAATGCTGAGTACAATAGTCCTGCAAAGGCAGCTCCGTGAGGCCATTACCCCAAACAGCATGCTCTGGATGAACATTGCAAAACACACACAGTCAGGGAATGTGGACCTCTTGTCAAACTTGACAGCAAGCTTATTTCAGCATGAGACGCATTTGCCAAATGAACAGAGACTCAATAATCGCATTGGTTTTAAAAATGGTTTTGCTTTATAACAGAAAAATAAAATGATTTATGAGTTTATCAGGGTATGGATGCTGCTTTTTGAAAAAAAAAAATCTCCCAGTTCCAGAGTGTCATGAATTGCAAATGAACCCATGGGTGATGTATTTGAGTGTATGCGCGTGTACATGTGTACACACACGTATCTCAGTGAGTGTCCTCTTTCTTCTTTGCTTCTGTGGTTTGGACCTCTGTGTGCCTTCACTGACGCTGCAAGCAAATTGTAATTATAATGCCGAACAGTCACTTCCAAGACAAACCAAATCTGTGTTCCATTAAAGTCATGGAATAGTTAAACATTATTTTTTTATTCCTGACCATAATAAAAAACAGGTTCCCCATTCAGTCTGATGCTCCAGAAATCGGAGGATTCCACATGGTGCCTTCCATGATATTTGGAAATAGATTCTGATGTTGTCCCAGGCATATCAGCAGGAAGCCAGCCTAACTTATGGTTTATCCTGCGCACTGTGGTTTGGACAGCAGCTGCATGGAAGTCCTGAAATGTAATCGATTTCCTCCTTAAGACACTAAGTCTGCTTGCCAACTAGTAAACACGTTCCCCATGTATCCTTCCGAGATGTTAGATGGCGTCACAGAAAGAGGGCTACACTGTCTTTTGAATGAGAGATGAGGAAATTCTGCTCTTCAGGAGTTGCATCCAAAGGGAAAAAATAACGCTCCAGTTTTTCTGTTCACCACTTTGCAACAGTCATTCTGATGATGTATCTTCATAAAACTGTCTTAGAAGTGAAATCTTCCTATATGATTCAGTTGTTATTTTATCCTAATGTTCTAAATTTGTGTGCATTCAGGATGCATTTTGATGATAAAAGTAACTCTTTAAAGAATATTTGGATTAAAAAATAATAAAGAATAAATGCTCTGCAACCATTTACCTCCTATAGAAAATTTAGCTGAAAAAGAACAAAGCTGGAAGCATCATATTATCTGACTTCAAATTATACTACAAAGATATAATAACCAAAATAGCATGGTACTGGCATAAAAACAGACAAATAGACTGATGGAGCAGAATAGAGAACCCAGAAATAAATCCATGCATTTACAATCAACTCATTTTCAATAAAGGTGCCAAGAACATACATTGAGGAAAGGACAGTCTCTTCAGTAAATGGTGCTGGGAGAACTGGATATCCATACACAGAAGAATGAAATTAGATTCTAATCTCTTGACATATATAAAAACAAATCAAAATGGATTAAAGACTTAAATGTAAAACATGAAACTATGAAACTGCTATAAGAAAACATTGATGAAATGCTCCAAGACATTGGTCTGGGCAAAGATTTCTCGAGTAAGACCTCAAAAGCCCAGGCAACCAAAACAAAAATGTTTGTTGATTATTCTGTTTATTTTTTTCTGTGAAGTGATTATTCATAACTTTAATTTACCTTTTTTTACATATTTGAGGTTTTTTATTTTAAAATTTTATTTATTTTTAATGGACAAATAGGTTATATATATTTATGATGTACAACATGTTTTGATATATGTATACACTGTGGGATGGTTAATTAACAATGTGCTGAAGCTAATTAACATATGTATTACCTCACACACTAATCAGTTTTTGTGGTGAGAACACTTAAAATCTACTGTCTTAGCAATTTTCAAGTATACTGTTCTACCATTCCATTCCATAAAAATGCTAGTCTCAACTCACTTATTTGGTTTTTTACATACTCATGGGATAGAGCCTGCAGTTTAAAAAACATCAATTTAAAGGAATTTTTCCTCCTTCCTCCTCCTTTAATAGTTTATCCAGAAGTTTTATGGATTTGGTAACATAAGCATCTTTAGGATACCTAAATTATAAGTCATATGTTAACTTTGTTCTCATCTCTAAAATGAGGATAAAGATAGATAGTATTGAGAATCCAGAACTGTTGCAGGGAGTAAATGTCCTGCACATAAAACACTTAGCTCAGCTCCTGGCACAGAAAGTCCCCAGTAAATGCTAATGGATCTTTGTGGCGGCCTCTGATCTTTAATCTCATCCTTTTTGCCCCACAAGGAGTATTTCTAGATATGATCAGAAGAGAAGAAAATTAGAATAAGCCTTCCAGCTCTTCAGTTCGTAGTTTCTATTGATTAATGTTCTTCACGGGTTTTTACTCCATATGGGGTATGGACCTATGACTGTTAGAAACCTCAGCGTTTGCTTCATTATCCTACATAATGTCTATCCCAACTTTCCATGGAATAATTACATGGTATACACTGAGGGAAGTTTGACCAGTTGTTTACTAAACAGTTCTAATCAATAGCTAAAAGTTGCTTTTTGAGTTACTTACATTGACCTCCTATACCCTGTAAGGGTAAGTCCACAGGAAGTGGGCTCAGGTAGGGTATTCCATGAGGATTCTTTCCTGACTCTATCTCTCACTTTCTTTCTGACTTTCATTCTTCCCTGCAGAACTTTCTCCATCTGCTGCCTCTTCCAACCCCCTTTTCTCAGCATATAATAAAGTGGTCCCACCCCCATGGCTCCCTCTTATGTCTTTCAAACACCACAATTCTTCCTTTGGCAACTCAGTTTCTGATAGATCTACAGATTGACAGGATGGTGGGTGGGTGTGAGAGATACTTTCGTTCTTGTCTTTTGCTGGTTTTCTTCTAATTCTCTGATAACAAATACAATATGTAACTGTGAGGGTTGGTTTTCTTCTGTAAACCATTTGTCCAGTCGACATGTGTCTTCCTATGAACATGACTTTGACTATACTCCTTGGGAAATTATAATCCCGGCCTTAGGATGCTAGAGGCCCATTTTCCCCCTTCTTTACCTGGGCTGCACTGGAAAAGCAGAAATTCTAATGAACACGCCTTTCCTCTGCCATCCAGGTAAATGACATTATACCAAAGGAGTCTCCTTGTGGCCTCTTCGTGTCTTCCAGGACCGGAAGTTTCTTGTGATGACTTCTAAGATATTTTAGGATTTGGCTTCTGCCTACATTTCCATCCTTATCTTCTGCCATGATTACTCTCCACCCCTCCCGTTTATTCCCTCTGTCTCTATCTGTTGTCGTCTGGCTGTCTTTGTTGTATGGAATTATTTACTATCCCCCTAGTTGCTAAATTTTCTGGTTTCTGGTTTCTGCCTTTGTCCAGGCCTCTCTCCTGGGACACTATTTCCCCAACTCTGCCCTCTTTATCTGATGACCATTTATTCATTCTACAAAAGTCAGCCCAGATCCCAGCTCCTCCTTCCCAGGGCCATGCCAGGTCCTGCACATCACACCATGCACTTCTCTCTGTACAGCAATTGGCACGCAGTGTCATAACAGGCCATCTCTCCCAGTGCTGTAAGATTCTTTCCATTTTTAAATGCTCAGAGAGTAATATAAAATGGGTATTTAGTGATTGTTAGTTAAGGACTTAGTTATTAATTAATCTCAGGTGCAGCCTCTTGTGCTACCTTCAGGGTTAAATCATCTAATGGTTTTAATTTTCTTGAACCACAGGGTGTGAAGGGGATGTCCCTTTCCTCCATCCATGAAATTGCTTGGTCTTCCTTTGCCTGAGAGTCAGCCTCCTGTCCCTTCAGGAGAGATTCTTTCAAGGATGATTTCTGCAAGTTTCTTCAGTGTGGTTTGGGTTTGGATGGATATGGACGTGTGTATGTGTGTGTGTGTGTGTGTGTGTATGTTTGACTTGGCAGTTTGGAATAGTCAGTATCTTACCTTGCATTTGCTTTTAGATGCCTCATCTTGAGCCCATGTCCAAAAAGCCAGCTTATCAACTCCTGAATTATTTTTATCTACATTTGAGGCAATGGAATATGTTCCAGATGGGGATTTCCATCCAAAGGAGAAAGTGTTTCCTCACAAACTGGACCAGAGTTTGAACACTGGAGCCTGTGGAGGTATAGGATTCTTCAGCCATTGAGGAAATTGGGTTCACCACCAGTCAGGTGGGTCAGACTCACAGATTGTACCTCCATCCAGCAGTAACCGAGCCCACACCTTCTCTGTCATACCCCATACCCAGTATCCTGCCTCAAGGATGGCGAGACTTGGGTCTCGCCGACAAAGAGCTCCAAGTCTGTTGAAGTGAAGACAGGTAAACAGATCACTGGGATGGAGTGTGACAAGAGGTCTGTATAAAAGTAAGGAGGAAAGTTTAACAGGGCCTAATGTAGAGGGGATAGAATTCAGCAGGTCAATAAGGAGCTAAATATTTTTCTAGATGTGTCATATGAAAAGTGATTTGGGAATAGCCAAAGTTGCCGAGGACTCAGAATTCTGTCCCCATTGGTATGCCCACCACTTGAAGTAAGACTGCCTGGTACCCGTAGGCAATAAGAGGGCAGCCGAGCAGGTGGTGAAAGAGAAGCTTGTGTGATCACATGGGTGCCTAGAGAAGAGAGGCTTGGAAGTCTCCCTTCTTTGCTATACCAGCTGCTTATTGAAGTAGGATGAAAAGAGCTAAGAACAATTCAACCTCAGTATTTTGGAGCAGTTGCTACAAACCAGCCCCTATCACTCCAAATCCCCTGGTCATCCTACTTTCACCATGGAAAATGTGACAAAAAGGATGATGACGTTAAACAAGGTGACCAGCAAAGTTGCTGCCATGCAATCACTCTATAGTGAGACCACTGGTTGACTTTGGGATCTATTTTGTAGTGATTAAGGGGAAATCTTCAAAAGCTAAAAGGTCAGGATGGGATGAGCTATGCTCATCCCTAAAGGTGTCCAGCAGTTTTTCCAATGTTGACATTGATCTTGTTTTTAGCCCCTGAAGTCTCTAAACCTGGTTTCTTGCAGCTCAGCCCCCAGGCCTTCTCTGGTTCTTTTCTTCTTTGACATATGTCCCTTTCTTGTGATCATTTATATAAAAACTGCTACGTTGAGTTACAGTTACCTGAGCTGGGTATAACCCCTCACTGCAAACATATGGGACCTTAACCCAAGAAGGAAAGAGACTTCACCAAGACTACACAGTTAGGGCTAAACTTAGTCTTCCCAACTACGCCCTCTTATTCCCTGGTGTGAAGCCTTCATTTTGAGAGATCTAGTCTACTATCTTAACACTCCTATCTCAAAGGTGACAGCATAGAGATTTGGAGAGAGTTTAACCTTGTGTATAATCACATAGACAATAAATGATGAAAGAAAGCATTTAAACCAGGAATCTTCGATTCCACTACTTTTCCTGCTATGTTATATTGAGACAACCTAGGAGAACAAGTTGAGGCTAAGAATCACTCATGTCTCCTGAAGGAAACTCATCTCTCAAGTACCTTGACGTCTCCTTAGACATCTAACATGACGTATCTTGATGTGTCCTTTAACATCTAAGACAATGATTTGTAGCAAACTTTCTTCCCAAGAAAACAGGCATAGCTCTATGGGAATCTTTGTCTTATCCATTCTTCAAGCAGTTTTGCATGGCTGGATTGCATATTATATGGCCAGAGTGCCTCATGGATAGTAAAATATATGAATTGTTGCGATGACTTATGCTGTCTGAATTGCATCTAGTGCTCTGATTCTTCACATATCTGGTACATGTTTATGCTACTTTGACAGTAGCTGGACTGAAATAATTCAGAGGTAAGCCATATTTTTGCTTCACTGTCATACCAGGGAACAGGGAGGTTCTCGATTAGTCACCAAATGGCTGGAGCAAATGGCTTGAATGCCTCTGTTGACAGAGGCATGTAGTAGGGCCATCAGGGAATCTCATCTGAATGGTGACAAGGGCACAGGAAAGCAGAGGCTGCCATCATAGACAAATGCTTGGCACCAGTGAGCCATTTCCTGTAGTGCCTGAACAAGAAGGAACCTTTTAATAGAAGTTCATCTAATCCTAAACTCCTCATTTAAAAGTTGAAGGAGACTAAGGGCTAAAGAGGATCTTCTCTCTGGTTATAAAGAACAGACAGAATTTATAACTTCTCATGTTCATGGATCTGAAGAATCAATATTGTCAAAATGTTTATACTATTCAAAATGATCTACAAATTTAACACAATTCCTATCAAAATTCCAATGGCATTTTTCACAGAAATAGAAAAAACAGTCCTAAAATTCATAAGGAACCACAAGATCTCAAATACATAAAGCAGTCTTGAGCAAAAGGAGCAAAGCTGGAAGCATCATACTACCTGACTTCAAATTATATTACAAAGCTATAGTAATCAAAACAGTATAGTCTGGTATAGAAACAGACACATAGGCCAATGGAACAGAATGGAAAACTCAGAAATAAACCCAGGAATATATGGTCAACTAATCTTTGACAAGGGACCAAGAATACACAATAGGGAATGGATAGTCTCTTCAATAAAAGGTGTTGGAAAAACTGAATTTACACACACAAAAGTGAGATTGAGTTCTTATCTTACATCATATGAAAAATTAGCTCAAAATGGATTAAAGACTTAAATGTCAGACCTGAAACAATAAAACTCCTAGAAGAAAACACAGGGAGAAAGCTACATGACATTGGTCTTGGCAATGATTTTTTTGGACGTGACACCAAAAATGCAGGCAACAAAAGCAAAAATAAACAAGTGGAACTATAGGAAACTAAAAGGTTTCTACACAGCACAGAAAACAATCAGCAAAATGAAAAGGCAACTACGGAATGAGAGAAAATCATTGCAAACCATATATCTGATAAGGGATTAATATCCAGAATATATAAGGAACTCACAAAATTAAATAACCCAATTAAAAAATGAGCAAGGGACCTGATTAGACATTTTCCCAAAGGAATGGAAATGGCCACTGGTGTATGAAAAGGTGTTCAACATCATTAATCATCAGGAAAATGCAAACCAAAACCACAGTGGGATATCACCTCATACTTATGAGGGTAGCTGTAATCAAAGAAACAAGGGATAGTAAATGTTGTTGAAGGTGAGGAGAAAAAAGAGCCCTTGTATACTACCAGTTGGAATGTACTAATAAATTGGTACAGCCATTATGGAAAACAGTATAGAGATTCCTTAAAAAATTAAATTAAAAATAGAACTACCATATGATCCAGCAATCCCACTTCCTGGTATATATCCAAAGGAAATGAAATCAGTATGTCGAAGAGATAGCTGCATTCCCACGTCCCTTGCAGCATTATTCATAGCAGTAAAGATATGGGAACAACCTTAGTGTCTATCAACAGATGAACTGATAAAGAAAACATGATACACACACGCACACATACACACACACACACACACACACACACACACACTGGAATATCATTCAGCCTTGAAAAAGAAAGAAATTCTGTTATTTGCAACAACATAGATGGATGTGAAAGACATTATTCCAAACAAAATAAACCAGACACAGAAAGGAAACTATTGCATGATCTCACTTACATGTGGAATTATAAAAAGTCAAACCCACAGAAACAGAGAGTAGAAGGGTATTTACTGGAAGTTGGGGAGTACAAACAAGGGGTAACAACTTTCAGTAGTAAGATGAACAACTTCTGGAGGCCCAATGTATAGCATGGTGACAATAGTAATAGCAATATATTGTATACCTGAAATTTGCTGAGAGTAGATCTTAAGTATTCTTACCATCAGGGAAAAAAAGATAACTATATGAAGTGATGGACATGTTAATTAACTCTATTGTAATCATTTCACAATGTATATGTATAACAAAACATCACATGTATACCTTAAATATATTATGAGTTTTATTTGTCAATTATGTCTCAATAAACCTATAAATAAAAAGAATTTTGAACTTCTCTGATCCAAAGTTTGAATCTCTGCCTCAAGCATTTTTATGAGCTAAGTAGAGTCAGATGCAATTATTATTGACAAATAAGTAGCTGAGGGAGTGATCTGGCAGATTATGCCTTAACAGGGTTTGCATACAGTTCTCTTGAGTCAGGTATGCATACGCTATTGACTGCCTAACCCAACTACCATACCCTGCTTCTTCTTGTCTCACAAAACTCTTATTTAATTTATGTGGCCATGTGCACAGGCCCAGAGAATCAATCATGATTGCTGTGAACTAGTCATGACACTGTTTCTTTTATCAGAGTTGAGCAGGTGATCCAGTTCTAACCAAGGAGACATATGAAGAAGTCACTGGGGCATTCTGTATAAGAAATCCCTCTCCTCCATGAATACAGAGGCACAAAGGAAGAAAGTCACCATGGTTTCTCACCTGCACTCTTACTTCCTACTTGTGAGGTTATTCTATGAGAATATAATGCTTGGGGCTGCAGCAGCCATTTTGTGACCATGAGGAGACATGGCATACAAATTGAGGATGATAGAGCCAAAGGACCAAAAGAATCATGGTCCTTGATGACACTGTTTAGCTGGAAATGAAACCTGGTCCTCATACCTGTAGACAGCCTGCTAACCCAACAGAAAGTGACCTTAAATCTTAAATTCATGCAGTGGTTTCTGTTGTTACAGTTACCCTTATTTTTAAAGACATAGTAAGAAAACTTCCAATGATGGCTAAAATTTTAAAAAATAATAATTTATTTGTTATTTAGACAGTATATTCTTTAAGAGCCAGGACCTTTAGATCTTTCAGCCCTGTATTCCTAAATCTTACATTGGGATCTAGCACCTTGTGGATGCCCAATAAATGCATGAAGCATACACGCATACATACCTACACAGCCAAATAAATTGCAGAGTAAGTTGTGCAGCGGGTGTGACTAAACCCTACAATGTTTAAAGAAAGGAAACTAGCGTTTGTTGACAATCTTACATAAGCTGACACTTGCTGGATTTCCCAAACCAGTGCGGTACCAAGGGCAGGGTGGTGTGAGCTGTCTCCCCTGGATTCAGGCACTGAGGGGTGTGTTGACTGTAAAGAATTTTAAAACATTACTGGAAGACACACCGAAAAGTTGGTCTGCTCTTGATTATCATCACGAGCCAGAAATTCTAAACAATGTCTGTGATAAAATACTTCACCCCGAGAAAAATGTTGTGTTAGTCTGAGTTCTACACAATTATTGTGGTTATTATTGAGTTTTAATAATGTATATGTAAGCTTTCAATTAACACTCTTTTGTTATTATCTTTTAGTAAATATTATATTCTACACAGAAGTTAATCCAGGGAACTCTTAGTTATACGGTTGGCCCCCAACACACATAAACACAGCTACGGGCATTCTCGTTGACGCCACGTTTGTGACAATTTGGAATAATTCCAGATCACTTCAAGTGCAGTTCACATGCCTAGCATTTGCGATACTACCTATTCCCATGTTTAAACAAGTGATTCTGAACAAACATTGATAGCACAGTGATGGAAAAAGATGAGGAAACAGAACTAGAGTTATTTAATTTCTGACACCACAGGTGATTACTTAGAGAAATAATTTACATTTAAAATTTAAAGCAGTAAAGCAGAGTAAAGAAAGGTACAGGGGGTTATGTTCTTGGCTAGTAAGTACAAATTTTAGTTCGTAAATGGCACATTGTTTCTAAGTTAAAGTTTTCTGATGTGAAGTTTTAGATGACATTATTAGACACCGAAACACTATTTACAGACAGCCAGAATCAGCCCAGTCAACTGTACAGTAAAACACCACACTATAAAATTAATTCTTGAAAATCAGCACATAGAAACTGTGGAAAAGGCCATGAACTATACAACAAAATGTAAGAAAATGGACATTCTACATAGGAAAAAGATTCAGATTTCTAAGAAAAATGCCAGCAGAAACCATAAAAGATGCAGGTTTTACATCAAAGAAGAAATGAAAAGGACAAAGAATGTGAACAGCCTCGGTTTCACAAGGGACTGGACGCTTGTTCTAAAGCGATTGATCAAATAATGTTAGTATTAGTTATCATAAAGTCATTTTTCCCTGATTTTTACAGAAGATTTTACAAAATGTAATGGATGCCTCTGATGAATTTTTTGGTGAAGGTATTTTAACTTTTTTTTTTTTTATTTCGGAGACATTTGAAAGCTGATAGAATAGATCCCAAAGAAACACATGGTCAGTATAATAAATTCTGGAATTTTATGACTCTGCTAAATGTATCCTTATGGTTAATACTTTTCTTAACTATTGGTGTATCTGCTGATTCCTATGAGAAAAACTTGAAATTAACAAAAACTCAGATTTTTGATCAACTATAATGGAAGACAGATGGACAAGGCTGGCTATGCTGTCTGTTAAACACAAATAGACAAAGAAGATCAATTTTGACAAAGTCATTAACAGAAGGTACAAAAAGAGAACCTGTAATGGTATTATGTACATGTAAATGTAAGATTTTCCCCTCTTAAAAAGTATATTAACACAATTAGGAAATATTAATCCTTTAAGTTTTTCCTTTTTTGTAATATAATTTTTACTAGCATGATTATATATATGTTCATAGAAAAATTTTACCATCTGCGTATTTTTCCTTGTCACTGTTATTATTCACTCATTTCATGATTATTACTGAAGATCATTTTGTCACTTAAAGGAGGGATCTGTCTCCATGTATCAAGTGTACCAGGTACACCACTTTCTGCAGTTGTGTTTTCCAAATGAGAAAACCAAAATTCAGGGACGTTGGGTGTTTGAGGCCCCAAATATAAGAACTATCATGAGGATAGTCCGTGAAGATTCAGATGATTGCCATTCTTAGAGGTCACGGAGCTCACCAACTCAGCCCATGCACAGGGTAAAGTTAACCTTAAGTTGTAAGAGAAAATAGTGTGGCCAACTGCATATATATTCATAAATTTTACTTGACTACAAGTCAACCCCATTCTAAAGCCTTTCACCTAGACTTCCTTACTTCACCCAAACAAATTTTTCCACTAAAAAATAAATATCAACTGTGAAACAGCCTATTTATGTAAGCAAAAACATTATCTAATCTCCATTTATTATGATTCATACATATACAATGTACTTGATTATACTTTTTGGTAATGTTACATTTCTAGTAAAGTTTATTAAAAACAGAACTCTTTGAGAGATGCAAAGGGAATCACTGTGAAAACCTACAATAAACCCTATACTCTCAGCCTCATTCCCCTAGTAATGTCATTCTTGAACATATACACAGGAAAGGCATATGGGGCCCCTTCTCAGTTGTGTTACACCATATTCTGTTTCCATGGGAATACATACTAAGGAGATGAAATCATGACGTACTCTAGGAGGTGCTAATAACTCAATGGGGCATAATAACCGGCTGAAATACCTCCATTCACATAAAATATGGCAAAGGAGAATAATGGAAATTTGGGGGATAGGAGGAAATGAGCATCCCAGACATTGCAGGCTAAGTTGATACTAAATGTCATGGTAGGTTTGAAGCTGTATTTTATAACTATGCATCACATGCAATATTAAAGTGTCACCAATTGCAATTTAATTTGATCGAGGTCAGTGTTTACCTTTTGAGTGTCCAAGTGTCTCTCTTTTCAAGCTCCCCCTCTCTCCTGTGAAATTTCAATCCCATGGATTTTCCCATCATTTTCCCATGATTTTCATTATCCTCTAGCTCATCAAATTTATACATCAGTTATTGTGACCATGAAGTGCCAAGCTATTGACAAAGGTCATCCCATTTATATTTCAGAATGTGCTTGTCATGTAGGAATTACTTATTTTTCTATTTTTCTGCTGGGAAAATTAAGAGTCAGAGAGTCCAGCATACATGGCTCAGAAGCAGGATGTAGGACTCAAACCCAGGTCCGGTCTGACTGGAGCATTCACCGCTAAACTGTACTTCCTCGTTGGTGGTGCTCCCAGTTCGTTCGATTCAGACTTGGCAGCTTATCAGCATCCTGCGAAACAAGACAGCTGTTTGCAGGCATAACAGGAATCCCAGCATAGCTAGCACATTGGGAAGAAGGTGCTTGAGGAGTTTTCTTTATGGGTCAAATGCCATGATGGTGTTGGCAAAAACATTAAAAGTTCAGAATAGGTGTACCCAATGAGAAGGTAGGAGAGGAAGGTAGAATACCCACAGTGAGGGTATCTGAGGATGTTCCCTGCTGGGCCCCATGAACCCACATGCGAGCCCTGTGGAGAGAAGGGCTGAGGCCCAGCTGGAGGAGCTCTTGTCATGAAGGACTCCGGTGCATGTGGTATAAGCTGTGCTGACCAGGGCACAAATGTGAACCAGAGTGGGAGAAAGGACACGGCCCCAGCGCTGGCATGGTGTACATCTACTAATAAGAGCCAGGAAGGAGATGGCTGTTTCCCTAAAGTAGCAGAGATGTCTGCTCAGGACTCATGGGAAGGAAGTTGGGTAACGATTGGTAGGGCAAGAGCCAGAGATCCCTAAAATTAACAAGTGCTTACTTTTAAATATTCAGCCAGTAAAGCAAGGAAAGAAAAAAGAAATGAATGTTAGTAATACTCATTCCATCTGGCCGTTAAAATTAACAACATTTTGGGTGTAGTCTGCCAAAACATATTCTCTCCTCTCCTCCCCTCCCATCCACTTCTCACCTGTCCCCTCTCCTCTTCCTCTCTTCCCCTCTGCTAGTTTGTAAGTACAGACCTATATTTTTACTATTAAAGACTTTAAATCCTGCATATAAATGATTAGGTCAATCCTTCATAAATGGAAACTTGCTTGTCTGTTCCTTCTTCCTTCTTTTTATCTGCATTCTTGCTTCTTATAAATAAAGCCACAATGAATATACTTGTTCATATAACATCTTGAGTCACTCATCTAATTATTTACATAGGGAAAATTCCAGGACAAAACAATTGACACATCACGCATCATTCATACCTACACACTTGGGTGCATAAACCTAAGAGGATGCACATTTAAAATTTTGAAATATATTGCTAAATTTATGTCAAGAAAATTATGCCCATTTAATCTGAGCAGTGTATGAATGCTTGATCCTCATAGTTACAACACTAGATAACTTTATTTTTTTTACAGCAAAAAAGGAACTCCCATTCTTATTTCAATTTGGATTTCTTTGATTACTAGTGTTGTACAACATCTGTCAAAATGCTTATTGACCATCTTGCATTTATTGCATTTAAATATCTGATGGTTCAGTGTCCTTCTTAATTGTTGCTCCTTTTCAGAATTTTTTACTATGCCAATAGTAATTTTTGATTGAACTTTAAATAATTTAATAAAAAAATTAAATCAAGATTGTGTTAAACATTTAGATTTGCTTAGAGAATAATGGCAACACCAGAACAAATACTCACCCAAGAACAAAAGGGACTTTATTTACTTTCCCCTTCTTATGATCTTGGATAGAGTTTTATACTTTTCTTCATGTAAGTCCTGAACTTTTATTTTTTTCAGTTTTTTCCTAAATGTTCTAGATATTAAATATATTTTATATTAGCAGTTTCTCTATTGTATTTGCTACCTCATCCTTCTTGTTAAATAAGAACTTCTCAAGTTTTGTATATTCATTTCTTAACCAACTACCTTATTGATTTCTCTTTTAATGCCTAAGAGTTTTTAGTTGATTTTTTGGGCTTTTATAAAATTATAAATTTGACTTTTTTTCTATATCTCTTGCTTTATTTTCTTAGCTATTTGCATGGCTAACTTTCCCCAAACAATGTGAAATAACAGTGGCAATAACACAGAGCTTGACCTGTGTCTCTCTTTAATGGAAATGACATTGTGTATGAACATGAGTTTGTAATGTGTATATATGTGTATGTTTATTATATGAAGGAAATACCATCTTAATTCTGTTCCTCTTAGACTTTCAATAAGAAACAATGGTAAAAGTGTTTAAATTCCTTTTTAATATCTATCATGGTCCTCATAGGAAGTAATTCCTGCAGCTGGACTTTGCATTTGGCAGGGAGTCTTGAGGCAAAAATGAGAGAATAACTTTGGTTACGTCGTATTGATTGCCTGTAACAGGAAAGGACAAATCTCTCTTTAATTCTGTAAATATACATCTCCAGTCATCTCAAGTTTAGCTATATTATGAAAACAACTTCAGAGTATTTTTAAAAATAAAGGCTATCAAAGGAGGGCAAAATGATTGCCATGAAATTGAACAAATATAAAATATTTATGTGGAAAACCTCAAACCTCATTTCCCAAGGGGTTTATAATGTAAAATTGAAATAAAGATGCCCACAGGCAGGTAAGAGAGATACACAGTTGCCTCACACCTTACAAAGGAAGCAAACCGTTGCTTTTCAAAGCCAACTTTTTTTGATTTATGGGATCCTTCAGGGGAAGAAAGGAGTTGATCTTTCATGTCTCTTTTACTTCTGTTGGCCAATATCAGAGTCCCTAGAAGTAGAGGCAGCCAACGGCCATTGGAAACATGGCGGGCAAAGAATGTCAGAGGAGAGGAGCAGGTAACTTTGATTTAGGCTAACTAACCTGAAAGAACCAACTGACCCAGGGGAAGGGAGAACGAAGTTGTATTTTCTCCAGGAAGCCCTTCCTCACTTCCTCCCCTACTTCCATCCCTAGTAACATTGGACTCGTTCTTCCTTCTAAGCACTATACCATTTAGTCTGTCTCTCTTTGGAACATTCAACTTTCATTATTTATGTAGATATTTGTTTCCCAACCAGAAAATAAGATCATTGAAGACAAAATTTATGTGTGTGTATCACTCCCACTCACACCCTATAGTGCTCAGCACAGGATCCTGTATACAGCAGACACTGCTGTGTACACTCATTGAATGAATGAATGATAAGCACAAGCTTCTCATAGATCCCTTTACAGTATTACTACTGATAATAAGAAGAATGATAATATCAGCTATTTTTTATAAAGTGCCTAGTATGCACCAAGACTTAAATATGCATTATCTTTTTAATCCTTACAATGGTCCAGGCAGGTAAATAGCGTTATCGCCACTCAAGAGATGAACAAACGAGGCTCAGAGATGTCACTTGACTTGCCAAGATTCACATAAAAGAGACTGAAGGCCTTTCTGACATCAAAGATCATGCTGTTTCCAATGTGCCAAGTTGTCAGGTGTTGATAGGAATGTCAACCCTTATTACATGATCTGTTTGGTGTTCCTGTTCTGCAAAGATTACTTTGAAAAAATTTTGGAAGAAAAAAATATGTTCAAATGTGAGTAGGATTGCCAATGAGTTTTGAAACTGGAGAAAATGTATTGCCAAGCACTAAACAAACATTGAATCTGTTTTATGAGTTAATGGATTAAGTTGGATTTCAGTGGCATTCCTGTATCACACAAAGCATACACAGATCATGCCTTTCTCCAACATTTTAGAGCAGTTGGTGTTGATCACAGATGCGGCCAACTGGCTGGATTGTTTCAGAAGAATGCTACACATAGAATTTGTATCTGACACTGTTGCTTATCCAAAAAATTTGTGAAAGAGTTCTGACAACCCAAACAGTTCTCCTGAAGGCAGAATAAATGGTACCTTAAAATATCTTTTTGTTTTTTTAAATATAAGGTTTTGAAGGCAAGAACTCTTGTTTTTTACTTTCTGTATTTAGCATGATGGAGTTTAAGCCCATCTAGACTGGTTATATTGGTAGGTACTAACAGTTCTTAAAGTCTTGCAAGGGAAACTTCAAAATGAGAGGTGTGGGCGAAAACAGAGGAAAGCAAACAAACAAAACCCTTGAAAGCCTACTCCCAAAGAGCCACGTGTATCAAGACCAGAGGAAGGAACCAATAGAATAAGCACTTTAAAAAAACTTGGCAACTAACTTCAAATGTTGATCAAATTTAAAGCAAGGATGGAAAATTGTTTTAAAGTGGCATTTAATCTGGAAGCTTCTTGCTGAGAAGGGTCTGAGGCCAGATGTAGCCTCAGAGAGGAAAGAGTGGCATGAACTATTCATAATGTCTCATGGCCATAGTCACATGGTCACTTGCTGTGCTGGCACTCTTGGCACACATATTTTTCATAAACTAGGTTAAAAGGAGGAAAAAAAAGAAAAAGAAAGATTATGGCTTTAAGACATAGTTTGTTCTGCCAGAGTCATTTATTCAGCTATAAGATTTAGGGTAAAGATGCCATTAGCTTCTCTAGCTGACAAAATATATTTATTGAGCAATTGAATTGCTAAAGATAACTTTTCTTTCATTGAAAACAAGTATTCTCTGAGACTGTATACAGATGAGAAAAAAAAACATAAATCAGAAACTTTGATCCCTTTACTAATCAAATAATATGGTATATAGGAAGACGATGTTTTGGATCACCCTCCAGCCTCATCCAGTACACACCCACACATCTGTGTTTGCACACACACATAGACAGAAGTGGGACTAGCTAACTAACCAGAGATGAATACTAGCATAGAGAAGCCAGCCCATGGAGAACTCTAAAGTAACACAAGCACAACCGAGAACTCTGAATGCCAAACCACAAATAGTTTACAAAGAAGAATGTTGGTACTGTGGTCCTCCGGCTTCCACACACTCAAAAGCACTGGGAGTTGGGAGTTTCCCTAGAGGAGAAAGGAAACCCAAAGTCAAATGCTGCCGGATAGCAGTTGAACTTAGTGAAAAAGATGTTTGATTTGAATCTAGCTATTCTGCTCCAGATTTTATATGCATGAAGTTTAAAAACAATGGTAGATGCTTAATGATTTATGCTTTTTCATTAAAAAACAGTATTGGCCAAAACCTGTGCTATCCCTGCTTCTCTCAGTTATGTGTAGCAATATGGAACCTGTCTGTTAAACCTGGTCACCCTTTTTATAACTCACTTTTTGCGTAGTTACAGTTAATAAAATTGCCTGCTGTATGCTCAGAAGAAAACTCAATCCCACAAAACCTAGCCTTTAAGTAATACAGAAAATATTAAAATATGATGAATTATATCACATTCATATCTATAAGATGATTCTATGACAGTGTGAGAAAGTATGTCCACTGCTCTAGGATGTAGAGTATTAGGGAAGTTCACTAATGGAAAAAATTAATCGGAATTGTAATTAACAATACACAATTTGCTTCTTCATCATTGGCTTCTAAAGTTTTATTTTTTGTTATCCAAGTTGTCAAAAAAAAAAAAAAGGACCCTCCCCTCATCCTTTATTTTATTTAGGTTATTGCTGGGTTTTCTTCCTTTTTCAATATATGGGGAAAACAAAGAACAAGCAAAAAATGCAGCCTAATCTTAGCCAACAGCAGTGTCTAATTTTTCACAGTATCTTAGTCTGAAAAATTTTTAGTTTTACTCTATCTGAGATTTCTATTGTAAGATGCTTGAAGTCTGTTTTGAAAATAGAGTATAAACACACAAAAAATATAAGGGATCATTGCTCAGGTCTTCTAACTCTAATCCCAGAGCTCCCTCTACCATATGATGGCTGATTATCTTGAATAATCTCAAAAAGAAACATGAAAATGTTATTATTAAACCATCTCACGTAGAGAACAATCTATTCCAGCTGTATAAGCCTTCAGGAAAAAGTTGACAACCTTCTTCAGTAACATATTCCAGAGCCGCAGTGCCACGTGGGGCTGCAGCTCAGGGCCAGAGGAAACGTATGTACCCCCGGCTGCCGGTGAAGGACCCAAACGCATCTTCAGCATTCGGTCCTCCGCATTCCAGGCTTCCAGAGAGTCCATTACACACACACCATCCCAACCCTTCTCCCAAACATTATCTTATGAGTCATGAAAGCTAACTTTCTATAATACTTAAATTCGCTCTACCAACTTTTTTATAACTTTGGAGTCCTTGATCCTGAAAATGGCATTATCTAGACAACTCACTGATTTTACTTGATTTTAATGAATGTTTTAATGGAACAGCAGGGCTTCAAACATGTCGTGAGTCATCCTACTTGCTTTTAAGTTATCTCTGTGATCACCAACTCTGTCTTGTAGCTTACGTGTCCCTTCCCTGGATTGGCCTTCCTCTTGTGTTCAACTTCTGCAAGAACCAACTTCCTTTTCCTTCATGCCTTCCCGTGCCAGTGAAAGCGATCCCTCATCCCTGCTGAAAGTGATCTCTCCTTCCTTTGAACTTCAGAATAATTTACACTGCTTTCCCCTCCCTTTTCTCTTACTGTGTAAAATAGTCTTTAGCTGAATGTCTTCACTTCCCTAAAAGACTCCAAGCTCCTTTAAAGGAGGATTTTTGTCTGATTCACGAGGTGCCAAGAACCTAATAAAAACCCAGTAAGTTATTTATTTGATATATGAATGAATGAAAGGATAAAAATTTTAAAATATATTAGATGTGTATATGTTTATATTATGCACTGCTATTAGGACTGATAGTCAACTTTTAGAATTTTGAAAGCAATTAATAATAATTCCCAACCTTTTTAACACACAATATTCTCCTGTTACTTGATTTTGTAGTAATACCTCTTCCTAATCTGGCAAATGATTCATGGCATATTTTTTTATTTAAAAAAATTAGAAATCAGGTTTCTATTAAAATATTTCTTTGGATAACTATTATAAAAGTAGTTTTGAGAATTACAAGTCACGATTCAATAAAACAACACTTACAGGTATGAACATACTCATTATAGATTTTATTAGTTTCCTGGGACTGCCATAACGAAGCACAAACTAAGTGGCTTAAAACAACAGAAATTTATTCTGTCGTATTTCTGGAAGCTGGAAGTCTGAAATCAAGGTGTTGGCAGAGTATCTTCCTCCAAAGCCTTTAGGGAAGAACCCTGTGCAGTATCTTCCAGCTTCTGGTAGCCCCAGGTATTCCTGGCCTTGTGACAGAGGCCATCTATGCCTCTGTCTTCACATGGCTGTCTTCCCTCAGTGTGTCTGCAAGCTCAAATTTCCAATTGTGTGAGAACACCAGTCATTGGATTAGGGCCCATCCTAATCTCCTATGACCTCATCTTAACTTGATTACACCTGCAAAGACTCTATTTCTGAATAAGGTACCAGGGGTTAGGACTTGAACATACCGTTTTTGAGGACACAATCCAACCCACAACATAGGCCATTCTTAAAATTTAAAGAATAATAGCTGTTTTGACGTTTCAAGGATGAAACATGCACAGATGACTTTAAAAATAGAGTTTATAATAAAGACATAGAAACATTGAGTAGCAAAGATAAATTTTCCTAGTAATTGTATGATCACTTCAGGTTCTTAGGATCTAAAACTGTCGTATATAGTAGACTCCATAGAGGTTCAGGGTAAAAGATCAGTGTTGGGCAAAGAACAAATCAAGATCAAACGGCCTGCTGTTTGTGATCTATGTTTGCCCAACATTTAGATTTTCACAATGAAAAGATTTACCGGGTTGTTCTCCATCACCCAATGTGGAACAGTGGTAGTGGGTCACATTCTCTTTATTTTATTTATTTATCTTTTTTTTGAGACAGACCCTCACTCTGTTGCCTGGGCTAGAGTGCCATGGCGTCAGCCTAGCTCACAGCAACCTCAAACTCCTGGGCTCAAGTGATCCTTCTGCCTCAGCCTCCCAGAGTGCCACATTCTCTTTAAACCCTTTGAATAGCAGTAGCTATTTCTTATATATTTATCTCTAGTTGAATTGGCATATTCTATTTTTAGTTAATAAAGTTTTTTGTTTTTAACGTCAGAAATTCAAGATGATGTTATCTGATTCTCTGACTGAAGAGCAATTATGGAAGCACCCATATGTCATTTTCCCCCTTTGGTTGAATGATGTGATGTGTTATAGTAATGGTTTTTCTGATATGGAATTATTCCTACATTCAAAAATTCCGCTTGGACATTATGCATGGTTCCTTTAATATTCTGCTGAACTTATTTCACTAATGTTTTATGTAGAATTTTTAAAATTTCATTTATACATGAGATAGGTCTGAATTTTTTGGTGTCTGCTATTTTTGTCAGAGTTTCAGTATTACAATTACACTATTTTATAAAATTTTTATCTTTTTTTTTTAGGTTTTGAAACATGTTTTGTTTATGAGAAGCTTCAAATCCTTTGAATAAATACCAAGGAGTACAATTGCTGGGTCATGTGTAAGAGTATGTTTAGTTTTATAAGAAATCATCAGACTGTCTTCTGAAGTGGCTATACCATTCTGCATTCCCACCAGCAGAGAGTTCTGGTTGCTCCACTTCCTCGTCAATATCTGGCATTGTCAATGTTGTGAGTTTGGCCATTCTAATAGGTGTATAGTGGTATTTCTTTGCTATTTTAATTTGCATTTCCCTGATGACATATGATATAGAGGATCTTTTTACATGCTTATTTGCCATCTGTTTATCTTCTTTGGTAACCATGTCTGTTTAGCTTGTTGGCCCATTTTTTAATTGAGTTGTTTTCTTATTGTTGAATTTTAAGAATTCTGTTCATATTTTGGATAATATTCCTTTATCAGACATGTCTTTTGCAAATATTTTCTCCCAGTCTCTTGCGTCTCATCTTATTCGCTTGACAATGTCTTTCAAAGAGAAGAAATTTTTAATCTTATGAATTTCAGCTTCTTGTTTCTTTCATTGATTATGCCTTTGCTGTCATACCCAAAATGTGGTCATCTCAATTTTTTCCTATGTTACGTTTGAGAAATTTCATAGTTTTGTATTTTAATTTAGATCTGTAATTTATTTTGAGTTAACTTTTCAGATTAAAATCTGTGTATAGATTCGTTTTTTTCCCATGTGGATATCCATTTGTTCCAGCACGATTTGTTGAATGTACTATCTTTTCTCCATCATATTGCCTTTACTCTCTTGTCAAAATTCAGTTGATTATATATATGTAGGTTTATTTATGGTCTCCATTATGTTCCATTGATCTGTTTGTCTGTTCTTTCACCAATACCGCACAGTCATGATTACCACAGCTTTATTGTAAATCTTGAAGTTGGGCAGTGTTAGTCCTACAACTTTGTTCCTCTTCAATATTGTATTAACTATTTTAGGTATATTTTTTTCTTTACATAAACTGTAGAATCAGTTTTTCAATATTCACAAAATAACTTGCTGGAATTTTAATTTGGATTGCATTGAATCTATAGATTAAGTTGGAAAGAATTGACAATATTGAGTCTTTCTATCCATGGACATGGAATATCTCTCCATTTATTTACCCAAAGTAGTTGAAAACTTATGTCCACACAAAAACCTGCACACAGAAGTTTACAGCAGTTTTATTCATAATTTCCAAAACTTGGAAGCAGCCACAATGTCCTTCAGTAGATGAATAGATACATAAACTATGGCACGTCCAGATAATGGAATAATATTTTGCACTAAAAAGAAATGAGCTATCAATTCATGAAAAGACATGAAGAAAACTTAAACATATGTCACTAAGTGAATGAAGCCAGTCTGAAAAGTCTATATACTGTATGATTTCAACTGTATGACAATTCTGGAAAAGGCAAAACTATGGAAACAGTGAAAAGATCAGTGGTTGCCAGGGGTTAAGGATAGGGGCAGAAGAGATGAGTAGGTGGATCACAGAGGCTTTTCAGGGCAATGAAATCACTCTGTGTGATGCTATAACGGTAGATACATGTCATTACAAATTTGTACAAACCCATAGAATGTACACCACCAAGGATGAGCCCTAATGTAAACTACGAATCTGGGGTAAAGATGATCTGTCAATATAGGTCCATCAATTGTAACAAATGTACCAAATGGTGAGGGATATTGATGATGAGGGGGCTATGTATGTGGGGACAGGGGGTATATGAGCAATCTCTGTACCTTCTGTTCAATTTTAATGTGAACTGAAAACTGCTCTAAAAAATAAAGTCTATTAAGAAACAAACTGCAAGCAAAAAACTGTTTAATAAAAAATATCTTTTTAAGCTTAAAATCATTTATAAAAATGTCTAGACCAGAGTCTTTTTCATGTTTAATAATTTGATGACTTTTGCACTTTTTTCATGGTTATTGATCTATTTTTCCACTTCTACTTGAGTCCATTTTTTCTAATTATGTTTTCTCTCCTTCTACTTTATTTTGTATTACTATTGCAATTCTTGCTTTCTTTTTAATTGCGTTTTCTTGTCATATCTTGCCCATCCTTTTATTTTTATTATTCTGCATTATTTGGTTTAGGTGTATCTCTTTTAGATATGATATGCTTGAATTGGGGGGTGGAATCTAAACTGAAAGTCTTTGTTTCTTAAAGAGGGGATTTTGGCTCTTTTAATGTTTATGTTTATAAAATATGTTAATTCTCACTTGGTCATATTTCAAGAATTTGTGGTTTGAATGTTTATTTGCTTCATTAAAAATCTATCAACATATAGATTATGTTTTCTGGTTATTTTTTTCGCCTGGTGATTGGAGATGTAGAGAAGGAACTACGTATTCTGCATGTTGATGGCTAAGTAGGCAGATTGAGTCAGCCCTGGTCTGAGAACTCAGCACTTTGTTTCACAAATAATAATATAAAAACCTAGGAAGGCTAACTGATTAGTTTATAGTTTCCTGACTGATTATCCCTAGAATTGATACCAAAACCTAATACTCCTAGCTTCAGGGTAGTGCTTTTTACTGCCTCAACATGTGCTAAATTTTGCCCTATTCCATGTGGATTATCTTTTTTCTCCTCAAAAATCTCTACCCCAAATGTTCCTACTTCCTTCTCATGGAAAAGGCATTTTCCTTACCATATCCATGTTCTCTATAATCTTACCAGGGCACTGAGGCTGTGCACCCACAGAGGGATTCAAAACTAATGTACTACTCGGAGTTGGAATCCAGTGAATTATCAGTAAGGTCATCATGTTTTCAAAGTCTCTTTCATTTGAACTTAATACTGTAATAGGTAAAAAGAGATTTAGAGTTTTTTTGTTTGTTTTTTTTACATAAGGAGCTCACTCATTCGAGAAGGCATGACTAAGTAGCTATAATACATGACAGACTCTAATAAGCATTACCATTTTAAAAACCTCTTTGACGTAATAAACATGGCATGCAGTGAGGTTTACATGTAATTTCCTCTCATCATTTCTCTTTGAAGAAAATAAGTGTTTCAAAATACTTTTTAAATAAATATTAATTTACTCATCAGCCTTCTTATAGGGTTGGTATTTCATTGAAAAAGTACAAGTACCTCCATACAAAAGCACAGACAGGCACATACTCACATATTAAGAGACTGAGTTTTTCAGACTTTGCCCCTAGAAGGGTAGTTCACCCGCTAAAGGGAAGAAAGAATAGAGGCAGGCAGGAAGGGAGGGCAGAAGGCCAGGAGGGAGGAAGGAAGAGAGAGACACGGAAGAGAGGAAGAAAGAGTTGAGACAAGGGGAGGGAAGAAGGAGGGAAAAGAAGGAGGGAGGGAAAATCTCTTTTAAAAACCAAGAATGGAAAAATAAGCACCACATGTACTCACCATCAAATTGGTATTAACGGATCAACACATAAGTGCATATATAAGAATT
>CAUYSK010084353.1:0-10747 GCA_963575035.1 Avahi laniger
TGGGCTCAGGTGATCCTCCTGCCTCAGCCTCCCAAGCAGCTGGGACTGCAGGCATGTGCCACCATGCCCGGCTAATTTTTTCTATATATTTTTAGTTGTCTGGCTAATTTCTTTCTATTTTTTAGTAGAGACGGGGTCTCGCTCTTGCTCAGGCTGGTCTCAGACTCCTGAGCTCAGACGATCCGCCCGCCTCAGCCTCCCAGAGTGCTAGGATTACAGGCGTGAGCCACCGCCCAGCCTATTTACAATCTTAATGATAACATTCTTAAACCTTCTTCTTGAAATGAAATTCTGTTCTGTGCATGTTTGGGGGTGTGGGCGCTAAATCCAGGAAGTCCACCTTTGTTGGATTTAGACAAACAAACCCAAACATATGTTACTAGAGATTTTAATTATTATTCTGCTATCAATTCAGCCTGGAGTTAAAAAAGAGCAAAAAGAGGCCAATATGTCCACTCTTCACCCTGTCCACTCACACACACATATTCATTTATATACAACCATCTACTGGCCATCAATTGACCCAGTCTTTTATACCCCATAAATGCCACCTTGGTGGGCAGCCTCAGCCTGGACAAGGCACTTCCCTGTACTGGTGTGTCCGCTGGCAAGGACAAAGGCTCAATTCCCTTTTTTGCCTGAGTTAAATGTAGCAGAACAGCATACCTCTCTGCATCCTGATGACAATTCTCCAGATGCCCAGTCCCACGACAGTGGCTGTCAGCAGCCCACACACAACAGCCACCAGCACCCTGAGGTTACAGGCATGGCAGGAAGCCATGGTGAAGCCAAATCCACTCCTGGGTGAAAGACAACTGGCTTCTTTTCTCCTTGTGCTAGAAAGTTTAATCGGAAGCTATCCTAAAGCATAAAGATAATTTCTCCTTTCAGTGCTCTACCAGGCAGATGTCTTCATATTTAAGGATTTTTGAGGTTAGTCCAGCAGGATGCAGTTCGCATCACCTAATAAAAGGTGCACACTCTGCTAGCAATTTCCTCATCCTTTACCGAAGGAGAACATGAAGAAAGTAATTAGAGTTACAGAAAAAGGGAGATAACTCAGGGCAATAAAGAAGAAGGAGGGACTAGCAGAGAGGGTCAAAGGGTGAAATGTGCAGACAAGCCACAGAGTGAAGGAAGGGAACAAAATAGAAGAAACCGGAGAGGCAATCACAAAGGCACTGGGTCCTGGTGGCCACCTATGTCTCAGCTTTCCATGTTTTCATCTTGGGAGGGGCCAGCAGAGGCAGACTAGCAGGTGCCTCAGGACACACAAACACCCTCTTGGGGAAATGAGCCAGCTTGGCAACAAGAGGATAAACAGCAAGAGCCACACGTGACTCTGGTGCTCGCATTTCTTTAAAGAGCCTACATTTTGACAGCTGCAGTGGGCGAGTGGTCACGCTGGCACGGGGTGAGTCTTGAAAAGCACTAAAGCCCAGCATACAACCCATCTGTTATGGGCTAAATTGTGTCCCCCCAAAATTCATGTTGGAGTCCTACCCTCCAATATCTCAGAATGTGACCTTATTTGGAGATAAGGTTGTTACAGAATAATCAAGTTAAAATGATTAACCCCAAAGAAGAGGGTTATTGCTATCATCAGGGTAGACCTGAATTCAATATGATGAGTGTCCTTCTCAGAACAGGAAATTTGGATGCAGATATGCATAGAGGTAGTTGATGTGCAGCGACCTAGTGAGAAGGTGGCCATCTACAAGCCAAGGAGAGAAGCCTGGAACAGACTCTTCCCTCAGAGTCCTCAGAAGGAAATAATCCTGCTGACAGCTTGATTTTGGACTTCTGGTCCCCAGAAGAGTGAGATGATAAGTTTCTGTGGTTTAAGCCCCCCAGTTTGTGGAACTTTCTTACAGCAGTCCTAGAAAGTTAATGCACCATCTGAGTCACTGCCAACTGGTGTCTCTCTGCAGCTGCCGCTCTGAGCCTCTCCTGCACAGGATCGTGTGCTCTTCTTCCCTCTCCCTTCTCCACCCTCAACTGAAAGGAAGAATGAAGGAATGTTCACCTTGTCAATCAGGGCTCTGTTTCTGCTGGGGAGAGCAGGTGCTCTAGTCTGCTCTGGATGCTCCCTCAAGTCATCAAACCCATATTAAATGCCTTCGGTGTGTCAGAATTGGTACAAGACATGGATGGGGTCATTAAGGAATCCTATTTTCTCAGGGATGAGATACCTGGATATAGCTACCTATAAGACAAGTAATAACTATTAAAATAAAAGACAATAAATTTTAATTATTACAAAGCACAGATGCTCCTTGACTCACAATAGGGTTGCATCCCAATAAATCTGTCATAAGTTGGCAATAGTCTAAATCGAAAATGCATTTAATACACCTAACCTACTAAACATCATAGCCTAGCCTACCTTAGTCTGCAATTGGGCAAAATCATCTAACACAAAGCCTATTTTATAATGAAGTGTTGGATATCTCATGTAATTTATTAAATATTATTCTGAAAGTGAAAAACAGAACCCTTGTAAAGGGTGCTCAATGTATGGGTTTCTACTGAAGGCGTATCAATCTCATACCATCATAGAGTCGAAAAATCTCAGTCAAACTATCAAAAGTCAAGGACCTCTGTACTAGGCCCTTAATTCCTTCAGGGAGAATTAAGCAAAGTTTTACAAAAAAAAGTTTTACATTTAAGCAGACTTTTTGAAAAGCCCTAAACAACTACGTATTTTTTCCCCAACTCTTGCAATACTCACTTTATCAAAGTTTGGCTTTCAGGGGCATGAATACAAAGCCCTAACTATATCCAACTCAGGAGTTTCAGAAAAACACACCGATGTATCACAAAATGGAAGAACATAGAAATACTGCTGCAGACGTGCAAAATAGATGAATGGGATCCCGTCATCTCATTTACCGTGAATATGTAAAAAACATCTGTTTCTAATACATGTGCATGTATATGCACAGAAAATGTCTGAAGGGGCACATAAAAAAGTCCTCTTGGGAGCGTGAGAGATCTGAGGTGGGAGAAATTTTTTTTTTTATTTTAGCTCCCCTTTTACGGTTTGAAGTCTTAGCCTTGTGCATTTATTTTTTTTGAATTATTATAAACATAAATATGTATTACTTTTTTGATACTTTTTTTCAATAAATAATTAATCTAAGAAAAGGAATCAGCACTTACCAAATGCCTAGGGTATACCAAGCACTGTGCTGTGTGCTTTATATATCTTTAGCTCATTCATTCTGTGTAAAAGCCCCATGTAACAGATGACGTTTTTGCCCATTGCATGAATGAGGAAATGAGGTTGAGATAGGTATAACTCTAACAGAAGTTCTGTGGTTTAGTAAATTTAAAAGATACTAGGTTACACAAAGTTAAACAGTTTTCTCCACTCTAGGATTGCCTAGAGCTTTCAGTATGCTCATGTGCATTATGAATGTTCAAGTTCTCAATGTTATTTGACCACAAAATCCTCAAGAAGGATCTCTCAGGGATACTGTTCTTCGGAATATGCTTTGAAAAAAAGACCCTGAGTGCTCGTCTGCAGAAGGGAATTCATTCAACAATGTGGCTAAAGGAACTGATCATGGGACCTGAGTTTGCCATCTGGTGATGGTGTTTTTCTCCTGTAGGCTTCCAAATGTTTTAAAGAGAGTGTAGTCTAATTATTAGAAAGCTTACTTCAGGCTGGGCGTGGTGGCTTATGCCTGTAATCCTAGCATTCTAGGAGGCCAAGGTGGGAGGATTGCTTGAGGTCAGGAGTTGAAGGTCAGCCTCAGCACCAGCTTGAAACCCTGTCTCTACTAAAAATAGAAAGAAATTAGCCGGACAACTATAAATAGAAAAAATTAGCTGGGCGTGGTGGCACATGCCTATAGTCCTGGGTACTTATGAGGCTGAGGCAGGAGGATTGCTTGAGCCCAGGAGTTTGAGGTTGCTGTGAGCTATGATGATGCCACAGCACTCTAGCCTGGGCAACAGAGTGAGACTCTGTCTCCAAAAAAAAATAGAAAGAAATCTTAGTTCAGTGGTATTCAGACATTCTCTCTCTTCCACATTCGGTGCAAGTGCTGGGATCCAGGGATGCTGCAATAGCTGTTGATTCTTAGGACTTCAGTGTTCTCAGTGACATGACAATGTTTATAAGGCCTGCCATCTACCCACCTAGGAACTCTGGAAATTCATGGAATAGAAGAAATCCCTAGGCACAGAAATTAAGACATTGACATTTATGTAAGGGCATGAATTACTATTGATTGTAGACACATGTGAAATGGTCACCAATTTTTACATACACAACGCACACATATCAAGATGACAGAAGAAAAGGAAAAGAACTAAATAGGAAATATTTCATTTATTCTTCCATTCTACTCAATGCAGACATTGTGCCAGGCACTGGGGATGAAATAGTAAACAAGAGGGACAAGGTTCCTGTTCCCACCCAGCTTACATTCAGGAATATCTGGATTTGTACTAAGGCTGCCACAATTTTCTCTGTGACCCTGGGTGAACCAGTCTGCCTCCATTTCTTCATATTTTAATCAACCTAGTTGAGGTCTTCTCTTCCCGAACATTTCAGTACTAAAGTCATCAGTTGAGGAAGAGCAAGACGGGTGTCTGTGGTGGGGGTAGAGAGGGACAGTGGCCCAGAGTAGGTGTCAGAGCCCAGGTGGGATGAGGAGAGCATCTACAATGGGGAGACCTAGCCTGAGACGTCAGACCCCAAGCAGGATGAAGAGAGCATCCATGTGAAGGGGAGGGTGGCCTGGCATGGGCTGTCAAAGCCCAGGTGGGGCAGAAGAGCATCCAGGTGAGGGATGCCCAATCTGGGAACTCTAGGCCAGAGCAGGGACAGGAGGGCATCCTTCAGAGACCAAGCATGGTCAGGAGGGCATCTACACAGGTTGTACATGGGAGGTCAGTGCCAGGACTTGTGTGAGGAGGGTGTCCACATGGAGTGGCAGCCTGGAATACAAAGTCAGAGCCCAAATCGGGAGAGAAATGTGTCCACACATGGGTGGGGAGTGGTGCTGAAGGTCAGAGATGGTAACACACAGGATGTTGGATCAAACAGATGAGCATATAAGAATAATGGGAGCCAAGTTTCTCACTCTAGGAGAAGGAAGTTACAAATACGGAAAGGGGAGAACTTGAATTCCACAAGAATTTCAAAACAAGTAATCAGAAATAAGAAGAAAATCTATGTGCTGTTAAGTCTAAAGGAAGCAATACCCTCCAGGGAAGATGGCGGTCAGGCAAATGCGTGAATGAAGTCAGCAATTTCTCATTCAAAAGAGGAAAGCTGTTAGGACTACTACAACAAAGCCGAGTATTTCAAATGAAGGAATCTGATATTAGCTCTTATTTCCAATACTTGAGCTAAATAATTTCCATTGTGCCTTTAGGAAAAAAGCCTACAGTGTTGCATTAGAGTTGGATGCTTCACATGAACTCACGATTCTTATATATTAATATATATTTATGTAATGTATATAATATGTATATATTATATATATCATTTATATAATACCATATTATATAGTTCAATATATTCAATAAATATATATTTATATAGAAATATAGAAATAAATGTAGATACAAAAGTGTGTATATATAAACACACAAATGTGTATCTGTGCATGTTTATGATATATATCACACATTTATATACATATATTCTCTAACTCTGGCCCATTACCGGATCTGGATGTAGGGACACTCCATTAACAATGAGTACACTATACTCTGGTATCTCTTCAGATCATATAAATCTTTTGTCTTCAGCAATGAGCACACATAAAGACCAGACCTTGATTTATAAATACAATTTTCCACTTAAAGGAATATGGATCCTTGGAAAAATGGCTAATTCTTGGACAGCATTAGAGAAAGTCCAGGGTGAGCCAGCAATATCTTGTGCAGAAGGCAAGATATGATGGGTACATATCAAATGGATACAGAATCCAGCTGGAATAGACTCCCTATGAGGGACAATTTGAACATCAAAATGATGTTTATAAATAAGCATTATTTTAAATAATAACGATTATAATAACATTAATTTATTAAATAATTTACTACATAAAATTATAAATAATACATATAACAGATCATCATCCATTAAATAAAATAGGAAAGCCACTGAATCTGAAATCCTCGAGGTAGTGCCTAGCAATCTGCATTTTAACATCTTCCAGGTGGTTTGATGCCCTCTAAAGTTTGGTAACCACTAATCTGGGGTAATTCTCCCAAAAGAAGTAAATCAAGTTTATAGAAAAGTAGCAAATGCAAGAGATTAAATGGCATTTTGTTTACTAGGACATTCCTTTGTTAGTTTACGGGAATTGTCATAACTTTAAAGATTGCCAGATTATCAGATAAGCCTGCTAAAATTCATCAGAGCCTGTATTTCTGTCATCTGTGAAACGACTCTTCTCTGTTTCATTTCATTTTATTTAATTTTGTCTTTGAGATGGAGTCTTGCTCTGTTGCCCAGGCTCCAGTGTAGGGGTGACATCATAGCTCATTGCAACCTTACATTCCTGGGCTCCAGTGATCCTCCTGCCTCAGCAGCCCAAGCAGTATGGACTATAGGTACATGCCACCAAGCCCAGTATTTTTTGTAGAGATGGGGTCTCACTCTTGCTTAGGCTTCCCTCAAACTCCTGACCTCAAGCTATCCACTTCCTTGGCCTCCCAAAGTGCTAGGATTATAGGTGTGAGCCACCACACCTACCTATTCATTATGTTTTGGTAGGTTTTTAATGAACTTATACCCGAAAGTGTCAAGAAATTCTGAACCTTTTATTTCCTGACCATCTGCACCGTGACCCCAGGGGAGAGTTAAGAACATAGAAACCTGCTTGCTGTACATCCCACAGCATTAATGAAGAAGGATAATCTCAACTCACCCACCGGTGACACCTGAGAGCTGAGCCTCTGTGTTTCTCCTTTGAGAGACTGTCGGTGGCATTTGCTGCCCCTTTCCTGGTGAAGACTCGAAGCTACTGTTAACAGAGAAACCCTTAAATTCACCTGCTTGTATAGCTATAGAACCCAGCACATCTGTTTCTACTTGGCAGTTAAAGAATGGCAAGGAGAGAGGAATAAAAAAGGCTTTTTCAGGCCAAAAGGAACTCACCTTGCTTTGTCTCCTCACTTTGTTCAGTAGCCCTTGGTTCTGCAGGTGCCTCCTGCTCTCCCAGAGACCAGTGTTCCAAATAGGATCTCGAGGGCTCAGTGCTTCATGGAAGGAAAACCAGCATCATTTTATGGAAAGTAACTTATTTGCCACTAGTAAAAGGTTGTCTATGAAACTAAAATATGTGCCCATGGAAGACACTGGATTCTGATTCATGTAACCCTGAATCAACCTCTCTGTGCTCCAGAAGATGAAAAAAGAGACCCTCAAATTGTTTCATTTTAAATTTCCTTTTGCATTTTTCTCCAGACAACCTAAATCCCTTCTGACTCTTCTGACTTTATTCTTTCATCTTTCTTTTTCCCTGTATTCTCTTCTTTTATTTCTTCCCTTTTACAGCCTCAAAGTGTGAGCTGACTGGAACAGGTGTATAGTCAAGAGTGAAAGAACAGAGAAATGGTCAGCCATGGTTAGGTTGAGGGGCCTAGTGTCAAATGGTTTGAGTTCCTTCTTTTCCTTCTAGAAAGCCCAATACAGGTGAAGGCAAACCCAAAATTTATAGTAACTAATCAAAAGCGTCAGCTGAGAAATACTCCCCTGCAAACACTAATCCTAAATTGATTCCAGGCAAAGTGAGTTGACGTTTTCAACGTCCTGTGTACTTAACACTATCATTTCTACTTTGACAAAATAATATTCTAGATCCTAAATCTTTCCATTTAGTACAGCATGATTATTTAGTGAAATCCTTGGTATATAAGGGTCAGTTATCTATTGCTGCATAACAAATTACCCCAAAACTTAGTGACTTAAAATACAACCACCATTTATTTGCTCGTGATCATGCACGTTGGACAGGACCTAGCAGTATGCTTTGCTTCGCGTGTTTATTTACTTGAATCATCCAAAAGCTTATCCAGGGCTGCAGGATCCAAAATGGCCTTTCTCACATGTCTGGAGTCTTAGCTGGATGACTGGAAAGGCCACGTTGGCTGGATCTCTCTCTACCACATGGTCTTTTCTTTTCCAAGGCCTCTTTCTCCTTGAAGCCTTCCCAACAGAATGGCCTTGCCAGACTCACACAGTGTCTGGATTCCGGGACAGTGGCAGTGGAAAACAAGACCTCTTAAGATCTAGGACCAGAACTTGTTCAATGTCACTTCTACCACATTCTATGGGTCAAAGAAAGTCACCTGTGTTTACTGCAGCACTGTTCACAATACCAAAGATATGGAATCAATCTGTGTCCTTCAATGAATAAATGAATAAGTAAAATGTGGTATATACACGCAATGGAAAACTATTCAGCCATAAAAAGAAGAAAATCCTGTCATTTGCAGCACCATGGATGTAACGGGAAGTCATTATGTTAAGTAAAATAAGCCAGACATGGAAAGATAAATTTTGCATGTTCTCATTCATACAAGGAAACAAACAAACAAAAAAAACCGATCTCATGGAGAGAGAGAATAGAATGTTGGTTACAAGAGGCAGGGAAGGGTAGTAGGGAGGAGCGGATAAAAAGGGGCTGGTTAATGGGTATAAAAATAGTTAGAATAAGATCTAGTGTTTTGTGCACAATTGGATGACTATAGTTAACAATAATTTATTGTATATTTCAAAATAACTAGAAGAGTTGTTTTGAAATGTTCCCAACACAAGGAAATGATGAATACTCGAGGTGACTGGATGTTCCAATTACTCAGATTTGATCATTACACATTGCTTGCCTGTATCAAAATATCACATGTACCCCATAAATATGTACAAGCATTATGTATCCATATAGTTTAAGTTGAAAGTTGAAAAAAACAAAAAGTCACAAGGCTAGTATGGATTCAATGTCGGAGAGACTACAAAAAGCATGAATTCATGGGCAGGATTCACTGGGAGCCGTGATGATTAATCTTAGGTGTTAACTTGGCTTCAGAGAGTTGGTCAACAATATTCTAAACGTTTCCGTGAAGGTATTTTTTAGATGAGAATTAATATTTAACATTTAAATCAGTAGACTTTGAGTGAAGCAGACAACCCTCCATAATGAGGGTTGGCCTCATCCAATAGGAAAAAAGTAAACTTTTCTCAAAAAAGGAGTTCTTCTAGCAGACTGACTTTGAATTTGAACTGCAGCATCAACTCTTCCTGGCCTGCTGCCCTAACACTGCAGATTTCAGACTTGCTGGCTTCCACAATTATGTATGCCAATTCCTTAATATCTCCTATATGTATATATATACTTACATTTATATATAATATATATATTTGCAAGTGTTTATATATTAATATGTAAATATGCATATTTCCTGTTGGTTCTGTTTCTCTGGAGAACTAATATAGTGGTCATTTTGCAACAAACACTGTGCATTTTACAGGGTAAGAAAGCCCATAATCCCCCAAAAGCTCAACAATAGTATATGATATTTGAGGATATTCAACGAGTTTGTGATCTAGTTAGAGAAGAGGTACATAAAACATTAGAGAAGAGGTACATAAAACGCCAAAGATAACAGTGCCAAAGTCACTAGTCGATAAATGATTTACTGTACAAATGTAAACACTACCTACCAGAGGAATGTTAGAATGATAAAAAGACTAGTGAAGGAAACTCACCAATCTAGTGGAGCTGTAAAACAGTATAAATGTATAATTAAAGCAGATCTCAGCAAGTTCCTCAACAAAAATAACACATTTTATGGTTGGTAATAAAACTTGGGAGACATAAGATCTTTATCCCTGGCATGTGCCATATTGCCTTCAGCTTACCATTTGCAAGTTCAAATATGTGCCTTATTTTAAAGTCTAAAACATTAAACTAAAAGTAATGGGATTGTGTTGGTTTGCTAAGGCTGTTATAATAAAGTGCCACAAGCTGAGCGGTTGAAAAAAAAGAAATTTATTGTCTCACAGTTCCGGAGGCTAGAATTCAAGATCAAGGTATTGGCAGAGCCATGCTCCCCGTGAAGGTGCTAGGGAAGGCTCTGTTCCATGCCTCTCTCCAGGTTTCTGATGGTTGCTACCAATCTTTGGTGTTCTTTGAGTGGCAAATCCATTACCCTGATCTCTGCCTTTATGTTCATCTGGTGATTGCCTATTTACATGTCTGTGTCCAAATTTCCAGGATATATTATATTAAATTGTGACCTACCCTACTCCAGTATGGCCTCATCTTAACTACTTACATCTGGAACAATCCTATTTCCAAGTAAGTTCGCATTCATATGAATTTGGTGTGGAGGGGTACACAATTCAACCCATAACAATGGATTACAGTAGTAGTTAATTAAAGGCTAAGGTATTTGTTAAATAACTCAAACTCTACCTGTAACTATTTTTGTGGTCTCACTTTGGTGTTCGCGTTAAGGAAAATTCTGTTAGGACATGAATCTGGTATGTTTGCTTCTGAGTTGCGATTCTACGCTCTGCCACTAGAGAGCAGCAGCATCATTATTGTCTTGCCTGCTGTTAAGCTTATTCTACAACAGCTTCAGTCCTCAGCCAATCATCCTTAATGGAGGCACATCAGATATGGAATAAATCTTAGGCAAATGGAGGGAAGCTGACAGGTAGAGGGAAGAGGGGTGGGAAGTGGGGAAGGTATCATATGCTGGGAAGACCCACGTG
>CAUYSK010084354.1:0-27933 GCA_963575035.1 Avahi laniger
TTTTTTTTTTTTTTTTCTTTTGAGACAGAGTCTCACTCTTCTGCCTGGGCTAGAGTGAGTGCCATGGCGTCAGTCTAGCTCACGGCAACCTCCCCCTCCTGGGCTCAAGCAATCCTTCTGCCTCAGCCTCCCGAGTAGTTGGGACTACAGGCATGCACCACCATGCCCGGCTAATTTTTTCTATATATTTTTAGTTGTCCGATTAATTTCTTTCTATTTTTAGTAGAGACGGGGTCTCACTCTTGCTCAGGCTGGTCTCGGACTCCTGAGCTGAAACAATCTGCCCGCCTCGGCCTCCCAGAGTGCTAGGATTACTGGCGTGAGCCACCATGCCTGGTCCCACATTTATTCCTTTAACCTGATTTGGGACACTAATGGACAAATTTTCCTTACTGTTTTACGGAAATAAATATTCAAAAGCATAGTTTAAAACCAAAAGGATTTTTAAGGTAGAGACTTTACAGCAGATATTACATGTTTACCTCTCTCATTGTGATACGCAGTCCATCTTTGGAAAGAACACATAAAAATCATTTCTTGGTGGCAGTCAAGGATTTTAGGCCTATAGAGGGGATTTTTCCAAGGGCTTCCACTGCTTGCTTTGTTTGCCTTTCCCTCTACCTGCCTTCTGGTATCCCCAGCATTGCTCTTGAACTTTATCTCCAAGCAATTTTGTCTCTGGCAAGTGTTTTCTCAGACTCTATCCTGGGTTTCTTTTTCCTCATCCCAGCAGGCCTCATGAGCTGCTTTGGTTCCTTGGTGCCAAGTGTCCTTTAACCTACTTGGAATCACCTTAACTCTTGTTCTGAGTGGATCCACCAGGACACACACACTTCCACACAGAGTGGTATTTGCCACCACTACTTTGCAGCTGCCTCTTAATGTAGTTTCTGTACCACATTTTGCCAGTACTAGGAGGATTAAAATTTAAAATGCTTTGAAACCTAAAGGAGGGGCAAGGGGGATTGCAACTCTATCATAGTGCAGGGTCTTATTTCTCTCTGGTATGTTTATTACTTTCCAGAATATGCAGATTCTAGGGAATGGCTGTGGCAGAGTAATTGTGCAGCCCAGAGTTGAGCAAGAGCCAGGAGCAGAAAGGTGGAGGACTGTAGCATGCTGGATGTGAACTGGCTTAAGTCTTAGTGTTGATCTGTCCCAATGTGACTTCCTGAGTCACGTGGTGCCCTAACCTCCTTTTGCACCTCTCTTCTGCCCTTACTAAATTTTACCCACACTGGCCTTAAGGTGGTTGTTTCAAACACCTCCCTTCTGCCTGAGGGTGTTTTCTAATGTTTTCTCTGCCTGAGTCACTTCTACTTTTCTCCTGGCTGGCTTCTCATCCTGTAGGTGTTTACTTAAGTGACACTTCCTCAGAAAAGCTTTCCCTGGCCTCCCAGTCTAACGTAGGCCTCATGGCACCAGGTTCTTCTTTCTCACATTTAGTACAGTTTGTAATTATCTATTTATTTGTATGTTGATATGTTTAATGAAAGTCTTCTCCAACTAGAAGTAGTAAACCACTGTAATGGCTTATTGCAGATGCACTTTAATTGTTTGGCAAGGGAAAGAATGAAAGTCTAATGTAACTCGACTGGATTCTTTTATAGCCTTCCCTGTAACTGTGCTGATTGGTTGTGGTTGTGGTTATTAGATTGTTGCATGTCCTGACGTGCTTCCTCAGAAGATGGTACCACCTGGAGCAGTGCAAGAGCCTTTCAGTCACCAGCCCCTGTCTGTGGACACCCAGCCTGAACAAGAGCCACAGAAGCCTCATCTCCTGGAGGAAAATGGTGAGGCTCAGCAGTTCAGTGGGACAGACGTGGACAGAG
Organism: Avahi laniger; assembly: GCA_963575035.1. Lineage (NCBI taxonomy): Eukaryota > Metazoa > Chordata > Mammalia > Primates > Indriidae > Avahi > Avahi laniger. The sequence continues at coordinate 1,833 of CAUYSK010084354.1, forward strand.
AGTGGGTACCCTGGCCACGTAGCAGGCACCATCTGCAAGAGAGCGACTGTAGATGGGGAAGGGCTGGGGACCCAGAGTTGAGTCCCTGTTGTTAAGACAGAGGCCAGCTGATAGAATGGCTAGGAACTACACCAGTTTTATTCAAAAGCTATAATGCAGATGATGACAGCTCTAAGTGTGGGCACTGTTAAAAGATCTACAAAAGTCTTTTGCAAAAGTATCACAATCATCTTACAGCAGTTTTTTACCTCTTCCTCATAGATTTGTTATCTTAATGCTTATATAAAAAAAGCTCTCCTGTTCCTAATTGCATTCATTTCTGATTGCTCAGGCATTCACCTCAAAATCTTACTTGAAGCAGTTTTTTCACAATGACCTTGAGAACATTTATTCTCTCTGATAAGGAAAACCCCCATCTGTTACTTGGCACATCAGCCACCTGAGACCCCCACCCCTCACGGAAGACCCACATCTGCATAATACTATTACCTGATCCATCAAGATAACACTAAGTCTGCTGCCTGGCTCATCGACATAACACTAAATCTATTATCTGATACATCAACTAACCTACTACCTGGCAGGCATTAACCACCTGACATCCTACCCCCCAGACCACCACAACTTAATAAAAGTGGGAAAAATCGGGTAGACGGGGCTCAGAATTTGGTGGCGGGGCCCCTCTGAGCCCGCCAGCGAATAAACTTTGATTCTCCGACTCTCCGTGTGCTGCATGGTTTGTCCTTGGGACCACTTGCTGTAACATCTCCACCCCCTCAATTTTACTAACCTGCCTTCTATACATCAAGGAAGACAAGTTAACAGCTGATTATCGTATTATATGTCTACAAATCCATAATCCCTTTACAGAAATACTTGGTATCAGATGTATTTTGGAATTCAGAATTTTGCAGATTTAAACTAGCAGCAGGATTTGAATTGACATCCACGATCACATACATTAATATTTCTGGTAGTGAAATATATGCAGATTTACAATAAGTCGATTAAATAAAGAGTTTACATTGTTTCACATCAGTTCAGGTCAATTCTTGCTGTCAAATTAGTTCAATGCCTAGCTTAATGGAAAAAAGAACCTTTGGTATTTACAGCATTTGGATTTCAGAATTGTGGGCAAGGGACTATATTTTCTGTTGGGTTCCAGACTTTCTTCTAGGCTTCCTTCATTGGTCAGGTCATTCCCTTGACATGCCCCACTGCCCTGATTTTTTCTAGCTTTACTTGCACTGTGGTAAGAATGACAACAGCGGCAGCAGCTGTTATTTATATAGTGCATACTATGTGCAGGGACTGTTGTGAGCATTTTACCTGTATGAGCTCATTTAACCCTCAGTATACCAGGAAAAATAGTTCTTACTATTTGCCATGTGGGGCCAGTGAATGCTTTCTTTTTTTTTTATTATTATTTCAGCATATTATGGGGGTATAGATGTTTAGGTTATGTATGTTGTCCTTGTAGTGAATCCTTTTTGTTCTTTTATATTTTTAAGTCATTTTGTGAATAATTTACAGAAGAATCAAAGGGTAGTATAAAACAGCTTTTTAAAAGAAATTTTAATATATCAAGTATATTTTAATGCACAAACATCATAAAAGGTGAAAGAATACTGTCATATAGTACTAGTACTGTCCTTTTAGCAAAATGCTGCGTGATGAAGTCCTGAAGTCCCCCCTGCTGAGTGACTCGCTGGGTGAGAATGCTATATTTCATTTTTGAAATTAGAAATATGTGTATATTATTCATTGTTGATTATTGATTTTGAGAAAATCTATCTAGGATTCGAAGATTCATGCTAAGATTTCCCTTACACTTTCAGTTTCGTCATTATCATTATCCTTAGAGAGTGCCCCTATCTGTCTGGGTCATCTTCTGAACTGCCTGATAATAATGAATGTCATCCCCTACAAATTTTCTTCTCTTTCTCATATGGACAGCAAATGAAAAATTCTGACTTCTCAACTGTGTTCAATGAAAGCTGGATGTAGGTATCAACAATCTTTTCTACCTTCTTGAAGAATGATACAATACTTTGGGCAACACATGCAGTATTTTGAGAATAGTGAAGAATAGTGAAAGAATAGTGAAAGAATTTATTTCACTATTCTATGATCCTAAATATCTCCCATCTTCCATTCTTATTGGTCTTTTGTGGCATTGTTGGAAATAATTAATGTCACAGGATGATAAAATAGAAAAATGCTTCAGGGTATAAGAAAAATAAGATAACACAGATCCCAAACTGTGTCTTACATTTGTGCAAGTGTCTGACAGATCTGTATAGAAATTACAAGATGAGGCCGGGATGGTCTCATTACTGGCTCACGCTTGTAATCCTAGCACTTTGGGAAGCCAAAGAAGATTGCTCGAGGTAGGACCAGCTTGAGCAAGAGTGAGAAACAAAAAGATTAGCTGGGTGTCGTGACATGGGCCTGTAGTCCCAGCTACTCGGGAGGCTGAAGGAGGAAGACCACCTGAGCCCAGGAGTTCGAGGATGCAGTGAGCTATGATGACACCACTGTACTCTAGCCTGGGTGACAGAGTGAGATTCTGTCTCAAAAAAAAAATTACAAAATGTAATAAGTTTTATTCTATTTATAAAATAAAAATAAATTTCCATTTTGTTCTTTAGAAGACCTCAAAAATAATAAAAGCTATATTATACTGACCTTAAAAATATTTAAAACTGCTCAGAAAAGAAACCCAAAAACTGAAATTGTGTCCAGTACACTTTGTTGGTATACCAAAAATTAATCCTATAATAACTCTGTGAAATGAGTATTGGTATCTTTATGTTAGAAATTAAGAATCTGTGGCCTAGAGAGGCTGAGTAATTTGTCCAGGGTCACAAAGCTATTAAGTAACAGAGCTGCGGTTTTAACCCAAGCAGTTCACTCTAAATTCATATTTCTCCCCTATTCTGAGCTTTTCACCTTTGCTTTACCACTAAGTTCTCCCCAGCACAGACTGCCACTCTCCCTGAGTCACTCATGGTCCCTCCACTCGCAGAGTCTCACCAGATCAGGCTCCTCTCATCTTCTGTTCCCAGATGCTGCTTATCTTTGCTCTGTTAACCAGACCCCAGCCCATTTCTTTAATTCAACAAAATTACCATTCACTCAGATATAGACTCTTTCCATCACTTTTGTCAAGTCCTACTTTGACTCTTTAGCCTCTCCTGGTTTCAGGTCCCTTCTCTGTTTTTGGCTTTTATCTCTCACCGTTATCACCTTCTTTTTGTGCCATTGCTCCTTATTTCCCAATCATTGGAAATCAGCAAGCCACATATGCACGGAGATCTCCAGGACCGAGGAAACCATAACAGGGTGTAAACTGTTGGGTTAAGGGTTAATCCCAGGCAGGTCTGTCCAAGTCAGGGCACACATAGCCAGTTAGATCCAGATTTACCATGAATCCGAGACCCTCTAGGAATTGCACATGCTATTCCCTCTTGGGGAAAGCACCCCGTCTCCCCCATGCCATCCTCACTGCCCACAGTCACTTTCTGGGGAAAGGCTTTTCTGGTGCTTCTGCCTCTGTGTTCCTACAGGAACTTGGGTGAACTTCAATTGTAGTACTCCTCACACTGTGTTGTAAGTAAGACTTATATATCTGTCTCATTACATAGCAGTTTTTTAAGGGGAGAATTGTTTTATCTGCCTATTCCTATAATACAGAGTCGTCTTAATAACACACTTCTTGACTGAGTATAAACCGTGGAAATTCCTTCAGGTGAGACTGGACTGAGGCCTTGCTAATCCAGGTGTGGTCTGAGAAACAGCAGCACCGGCATCACCTGGGAGCTTGTTAGGAATGCAAAACATCAGGCCTCACCCCAGACCTCCCGAGTCAGAATCTGCTGTGTTGGAGATCCCGAGGTGATTCGTTTGCACGTCAAAGTTGAGAAGCCCTGGACTATAGATAATGCTTCAGCTTCATGGAAGATGAGGGACTTTGGTGGTTCTTTGAGATAATAGATTTGATTTTGGTAGAGCAGAATGCATCCTTTGTAGGGGAATGACAAGCAGGGATTGGCCTGACCAAAGTAGGGAGTCTGGTTTTTTGTGGGAAGGAGGAACAGAAGGGTAAATGTGGGAGGATCCAGAAAGTAGGTCTTGAGAGCCAAGCAGAAGAATTGAGCCTGGGGGCAGCGCCCAGCCATTGCAGAGTCATGAGCAAGAGAGGAGCATCGTGGCGACCAGAACCGGGCAGAGATATTCTCACTTAAACCTCTTTTTCTCCTCCCTCAGCCCTGCCTGTTCTCCAAGTTCCTTCCCTTCCCCTGAAGGACAGCGAGGAGCTGGCAACTTCACTTCTCTCAGCTGGGTCCCAGGTGAGCTGGTGCCCTTTTGCCCTCAGTGAGAACCCATACCTTGTCTCTGACAAGTACCTGCCTTAATCCCAAACCTTTCAGTTCTGTTTCCTTAACCAGTGACCAGCCCCGTCCTGGGTTGGTACCTTCATAAGCTTTTGTCTTTTCCTTTCTGCCCAATGCTTCCCTGTCCTCTTTGAGACACAGTCCCTCCCTGTTTCTTTCCTTTATGTGCCCAGTTCTTCCCAAATTTGAACCTAGGCAATGGGAATTTAGTGGAGATCTCCTGTTTCAGAAGTTGGTGAAAATCGAAGATGTGGCTGATGTGGCTGTATCCTTCATCCTGGAGGAATGGGGACATTTGGACCAGTCCCAGAAGTCCCTTTATAGGGATGACAGGAAGGAGAATTATGGGAGTATTACTTCCATGGGTAAGAATGACTGCATCTGCATGGATTAGGAGAGCTTAATTTTGCTATTTTGTAAAGAATATTTCCAGCACATCCTATGAAAGCATGTATGTTTTAATTGCTATGACTTTGCTTATTTTTTTCTGTGAAAGAATAAATCAACCTCCTCTTTTTGTTTATTTCAGCTTATTCTGATTATTTCTATTTAAATAAGAGTGCGATTAACATTGATAGTACTTGAGGGGATAGTTTTTGCAATCCAGCAAAGCTTTTACTGCTTTAAAATAAAAGAGCTTAAAATTATCAGGTTTGGATTTTAACAAATTTTTAGTAGTTATTATACTCCTTGATAAATTGGATAATTTTTAACAGAATAATTTTGATTTATGAAAACATCTCAGACTTTGCTGAATAATCATTCATCATAGTAGCTATTACAGTATCTCAATAGCCTTAATTCTTTTTTTCCTTTCTTCCAATGCATGGATGTCTAGTTGTTCACTGCATTACTGTTCTCAGATCATCGATACTTACTTTATGATGTTTGCTTTGGCATTGACATGTTACACGTCACATTGCTTCTTGAATTTTTATGCCCCTATTTCTAACTAAGTTATGATCCTGAAAAGAATAATTATTAATAGCTCCGAAGAGATGCATTGGGCTAATCTGATTTTTTTTCAAATTCACCCCCGGAAAAAAGAAAGTCATATGCTTGTTTGGTTTGTTAAATGGGAGAGAATTCTGATAAGAATAAAATGTTCCAGCACAAGCAGATGTGAATAAAGCAATATAAAAAATGCTATAGTGCTGGTATTACCTGCCTAGTTAAATGGGGGAGGGAAAAACACTTAAAATATCTGGGTTTGTGGTAAGGTGTTTTTAATAAAAAAACAAAAAATGTGCTGTTAAAATGTTTCCACTGTTAAAATGCCTTTTTAGGAAGAGAATTAAGTAAAAACAGCTATACGGTAAATTAAAATTAAAATCATTTTCATGGCTAGGCTGTAGCCATACAGGGCTCACGCCAGTAATCCTAGCACTCTGGGAGGCCAAGGCAGGAAGATCACTTCAGGGCAGGAGTTCGAGACCAGCCTGACCAAGAGTGAGACCCCATCTCTACTAAAAATAGAAAAAATTAGCTGGCCAACTGAAAATAGAAACAAAAAATTAGCTGGGCGTGGTGGTGAGCGCTTGGAGTCCCAGCTATTTGAGAGGCTGAGGCAGGAGGATCACTTGAGCCCAGGTGGTTGCTGTGAGCTAGGCTGATGCCACAGCACTCTAGCCCGGGCAACAGAGTGAGACTGTCTCAAAAAAAAAAATTGTCTTCATGGTAAAATAATTATAATTTCTGACTGTGTCAAAAAGGGATAATGATAGTACCTACCTTATAAGGTCATCATAAGGATTAAACATGCCATTAAACTCTAAAGTGCCTAACATCGTGCCTGGCCCATAATACGTACTTGGCAAATGTTAGCTCTTCTTATCATTATTATGTAATATTGAAAACTCTTTTTCTTTTCACAAAAAAATCTTATTAGGAAATTCTCAATAGGTTATGATCCCTTTAGTACTGTAAAAATAATATTCCTTATTTTTTGTGAACTACTGAATATTTGTCTCTGTGAACCATAGTAAACTTTAGTGTTTCGAGTGAAACATCTGTTGCTGATGTGGGTGCGCAAGGGCACTGATTACATTCACTTAAACACCCGTGTTCATCAGTGACCAGTGAATGCTAACCTAGCCCTTGAAAGCAGTAGGTTCTTCTCTGGGTATAGAAAGATTGTCTTTTTTCCTTTAGATTAATTCATACCAAACTGAAATCCTTTGGGGTTGGAAAGAACTAGAAAGATCATCTTCTCCACGCTATGAATTCCCAGAAAGAGGAAGGTGAAGGCAAGGGTTAACTGCATAACCTAATAACAGATTTCGTTAAGAATATGTAATAGCACACAGGTACTCATGAATAGGTACTGTATGTAAGCACCAGACCAGGAGGACATCCTCTTCATTAAACAGAATGACCACTTCCCTGTCTCTTTCCTCTCACCGCTCTTGCCAGCTCTCCCTTCCCTAATCTGCTTCCATTTTTTGCCTGAATATTTTTTATCCCATCCCTGTAGTGTAAAGTCATTTTACAGAGTCATGTGTCCCTAGCACATACTGGTTTCATTTAATTATCCCATCATTTTCTTACTCCTAATGCAGTGAATAGCTAATTTTTTCATTTCCCTTCTGTTATTTCAGATTATGAGTCCAGAGACAAAAATATGGAGCTCATAGTAAAGCAGATTTCTGATGACACTGAATCACATTGGACGACATCAGGAAGCACTGAAAGGAATGTTCCTCAGAGTCAAGAGTTTGCAGAAGTTAGTGACCTTAAGGGCATGGTACAAAGGTGGCAGGTAAACCCCACTGTGGGGAAATCAAGGCAGAATCCATCCCAGAAAAGGGATCTTGGTGCTGTCAGAGACGTTAACCGTAAGCAGAACACAAACGGTGAGAGAGGTCACAGATGTAATGATTGTGGTAAATTTTTCCTTCAAGCCTCAAACTTTATTCAACATCGGCGCATCCACACTGGAGAAAAACCATTTAAGTGTGGCGAATGTGGGAAAAGCTATAATCAGCGTGTTCACCTCACTCAGCATCAGAGAGTCCACACTGGTGAGAAACCCTATATATGTCAGGTGTGCGGAAAAGCTTTCCGGGTGAGCTCCCACCTGGTTCAGCACCACAGCGTCCACAGTGGAGAGAGGCCCTACGGATGTAATGAGTGTGGGAAGAACTTTGGCCGGCACTCACACCTGATCGAACACCTGAAACGCCACTTCAGAGAGAAATCCCAAAGATGTACGTGTGAGGGGTTTGTATTCAGGGAGTAAGTGGAGACAAAAATTGTTTTATTAGTAGTTTTATTAGTACTACAGGACAGATTGGTGATACTGGGAGCAGTAGGAAGAGGCAAAGATTACAGTGTATTTGGTTCTTATTTATATTTAAAATTAAATTTCTAATAGGCAAAACCCTGTGGCCCCCATCCCTCATCCCTTCCCCATAACTTCCCTTTTTCCAGAGCTATCTACTCTCAGCTCTTATTTGTTTCTTCTGGAAATTCCATATTTTAAAATAATACTGTTGCTTGGCTCATCAATTTTAGCCATTCTCTGTTGACTTTCTATTGTAGTAAATGAAGATTTAGCTTTCTTACATGCTTCTTTCTCTCTTCCCCTTTTCCTGATTTAGTTATGTTACTTATTTCAAAATGAAAAAATAATAGTAGTACAGGAAGTTTGGAGGAAAGAAAAGAGGTAGGGAAAAAAATCACCCATAATCCTACCATCCTAATAGAACTATTAGTATTTAGTATATTTCCATCTACCTTTTTCCACAAGCCTGTTTTACATAGTTGTACTCTAAGAGCACACGTAAATATTAAACACACATTTTAACAAAATGTGTGTTGCTCAGCCTTCTTATTTGTTATTTTTGGCAATCTGCCATTTTGTGGTGACATCATAATTCACTGTTCCTTGGTTGTTGAGCTTCTGATTTTTTCTCCTTTGTCCTGATAACTGTGTTATGCCTGTGACTTTTCTATATTTGGAATTATTTTCTTATAATAGACTCCCAAAAGTGGGATTAGTAGGTGAAAGCATAACAATATTTTTATGGCCCTTGATTGCTTTTTAAAACAGTTGCACCACATGTGGTATCGGTTTACTGAATTTTTCCAGGGTTATTAAAAAACTTTTTTTACAAATTGAGTAAGCAGAAGAGAATTCCTTGTTGTATGTATTTTCATTAATTTGGTTATGAATAAGGTCGAGTAACTTTCCTGTTTATGTATTATTAAAAATCTATTCAAGTGACACTCTTAAATATGGATGAGATCATTGTAAACTGTGCAATGAACGTTAAAAGCTTTTATTATTATAGTATACTTCAGACAACTCTAAGACTGGCCAAAGATTTTTTTTTTTTAATTATGCCTTGATGTCCCAAGCCTAGCTACTTGTAATTCACATTAATAGCCACTGCCATGTCCCTCGTCGTGGTAGAGAAGTTTATCAAGTTCCTAGTGTCTCAAAAGTTCTGGGTTGAGCTGTACTATCTCTATTTAGCAAGTGCCTCACTTGGGAAATCCATCCGGTAGTGCTCTGGACTTGAAAAGCAATTGCTTTAAAATACTATCTTTTCTTTTATATCTTCCCTGCAGTTGTTCCTATGGCTAGTTTCCCAGCTAATACCTACCTCCCCTCATTGTTTTGGATCGAAGGAGAAACACTTTATTTGCTCATCCAGCTACATTTATTAGGAATCTCCAGTGCTGGGTGCTTGGGATCTTTAGTGAACAGAACGGAGATACAGCTCATGCCCTCTTAGAGCTGGTGGTCTGTTGAGGGTAGCAGAGAGTAAAGGTGACAAGCATTCCCAGAAGAGAAGCATGAATTGCTGTGGGAGGAAGATTGAGGCTAGAGTGTTGGCTAAGGGTGAGCAGGGTAGGGATTGCTATAGTTACCCACCCTCTCGACAGTATTTTTTGCTGGCCCATTTCTTTTTCCTGGTTCCTAATCAGGTATTCCCCCAACTGCCTTGTGTAATCCTTTGCTCCTATTCTTCCAGTTTTTGTCAATTCTCACCATCCAATGGTGTATTTTTCTACTTCATTCCGTCTCCCTAACTCATGTTGGGGTAACAAGTCCCTCCACATTTCCTGTCTTCCCCTCCATTTCAGAATAACTTTCTCTCCTTCCTATATAAAAGAAATTTTTTACTTTTCCCTATTATTGCATAGCTGCAATCATTCTCACCACCCATCTAAGTAAGCCTCTTTTTTGTCTTGTTCTTTTCATTGGACAAACATCAAAAGTTAGTTCTTTTCATTCCTGTTGGCATCAAGTACATAACATGCATTACCTCTGTTACTCCTGCTACATCATGAGCTCATCTGACTGTCCTTTTTTCTGAGGGGCTATTTTTCTTCTGTAAAAGAACCAATGGCATTTGCATTTCCCCTTTATTTTTCTAGGCAGTGACAAAAGAAGTAAGAATACCAAATTAAGTGTTAAGAAGAAAATTTCAGAATTTTCAGAAGCAGACATGGAACTATCTGGAAAAATCCAAAGAAATATTTCTCAAGTTCCAGATTTTGGAGAAGGCTGCGAACACCAAGGCAAAGTGGATAGAAAACAGGGAATTCCCATGAAAGAGATACTAGGACAACCCTCTTCAAAGAGGATGAATTGCAGTGAAGTCACATATGTCCACAAAAAATCCTCCACAGGAGAGAGACCACATAAATGTAATGAATGTGGGAAAAGCTTCATTCAGAGTGCACATCTTATTCAACATCAAAGAATTCACACTGGGGAGAAACCATTTAGGTGTGATGAATGTGGGAAAAGCTATAATCAACGTGTGCACCTAACTCAACATCAGCGAGTCCACACTGGTGAAAAACCCTACACCTGTCATTTATGCGGGAAAGCATTCAGAGTGAGGTCCCATCTTGTTCAGCATCAGAGTGTGCATAGTGGGGAGAGACCCTTTAAGTGTAACGAATGTGGGAAAGGCTTTGGGAGGCGTTCACACCTTGCTGGACATCTGCGTCTCCACTCCAGGGAGAAATCCCATCAGTGTCGTGAATGTGGAGAAATCTTTTTTCAATACATTAGCCTAATTGAACATCAGGTGCTCCACATGGGTCAGAAAAATGAAAAAAATGGCATTTGTGAGGAAGCATATAGTTGGAATTTGACAGTGATTGAAGATAAGAAGATTGAATTACAAGAACAGCCTTATAAATGTGATATATGTGGAAAAGCCTTTAGTTACAGCTCAGACCTTATTCAGCATTACAGAACTCATACTGCAAAGAAAACCTATAAATGTGATATATGTAGAGAAAATGTTGGCCAGTGTTCCCACATTAAACAACATCAGAAGATCTATTCTAGCACAAAATCCCATCAATGTAATGAATGTGGAAGAGGCTTCACTCTGAAGTCACACCTTAATCAACATCAGAGAATCCATACTGGTGAGAAACCTATTCAATGTAAAGAATGTGGAATGAGCTTCAGTTGGAGTTGTAGCCTCTTTAAACATCTGAGAAGCCATGAGAGGACAGATTCCATAAATACCTTAAGTGTATAGGTGTATCTATTGTAGAACATCTCTTATTCAATTTTAGAGAAGGCTTCCTGAAAAGAAACCTTATTCCTATGATGAGTGTAGTAACAACTTCAAACATTCTTCCAACTTATCCATCAAACCTAGAGATATGTTGAAATCCTTGAGTTAGAACTCAGCCTTTAGGTGCACTGGAGTGTCCACAGTACATAGACACCTGTTTGCTTTCCCCATTGAGAAATGCTTTAGTTAGCATCTTCGTGCTTGGGAATCCAGACAAAAAGAGAACCTATGGACATGGTGGATGAAAGGAAGCCTTCAGGTTATACTCATTCTTCATTTGAAACTTAGAAAATTGATACTGGGAAAAGCCTCATGAACACAGTAGAAATAAGCTTTATTTGTAGCTTCTGCCTTGTTTGACAGCCTATCTATTCAGGGAAGAGTGTGGTGAAAGAAAGAATTTTTCAGCATGATATCCATTTTGGTACCTCAGCAATGCCCCTTTTCTAGAAATGATCATCCCAACCACTAGAATACTCCAGTCATTGTTCCCATCTTGAGTATTAACCCCGTGGAAAAGAAATTGACTTAAGGATCTATATTTTGGCAAGATTGGGGTTCAGAGGCTGGAAGGTATGTGTTCCTGCTGCCTTATTCAATCTACAACTTCTCTATGAAACACTCAACCTTGTTTTTGTTCTGATTTTACTAGCATCAAGGTTAGCTCATAGAAGGAGGAGTTAAATTTGTAAATTCAGGAGAAACTGTGCTGCTCGGTCACATCTCAAGATGAAGGAAGAAGGACCTTAGGGGAGCAGAGAAGAGAAGACAAGCAAAACCGTGGACTGGTTTATCTTACAGTACCCACAAGAGCGAGGGCAGCTAAATCCATGGGCAGAATTGGGCCAAAGTGAATGAAGAATCTTGGTCCTAGCAGTATGGCTGCTGATTCCCAGGTAGCCTGGGGATAGACAGACCTCCCCTGTAGGGTGAGGGAGGATGGAATGAGTTTTGGTTTGCTTTGCAGCTGGAAGGGAAAGTAAACAGTAACGAGGAACAGGCAGGTACGTGGTCCCATTAACCCTGCCTTGTGGGAAGGTCTGGGTAGGAGTTGTGAGGGGAAAGAAGATGACTTGGATGAGAGAGTTCACTTGAGCCTTCTTGCTAGAGAGAGGGAGAGAGTGCTTCTGGGCACCACGAGGCCCTGCTCCTGCTGACTTGTCTGGTTTATGATAAATGCCCAATAAATAAATATTTGTTGATTGTGTGTGTTGTATGCTATGGTGCCCTGTGCAGATCCCTTTACCAAGCTGGAACACTCCTCCCCAGCTGCTCTCAGTTTGGGCAGCTAAGTGCTCCCAGTTCTCCTGCTTCTCTGGAAACTGGAGATTTGGCTTCAGAAGATGGGAACTGCTTCACTTGGGAGTTATCTCCCCTCTGTGCCCCTCAGCTGATGACTGATTGATAAGGGGTGCACAAGGCTGCTTTACTTGTCTCAAGGGTGAGGGAAAACTGGTGCAGTTTATGCTCCAGAATCCTGGGATTGGGCCAAGGCTAGACTTTATCTGAGCCTAGATCCACTGGGTTCCCTTCTTTCTCTGTCCTATTTCATTCCTGCCCTCAAAGGCTTTTCCCAAATTAGTCATGCCCTTGATAAATTCACGTGGCATTGACTCCCTGTCTCAGGCCCTGCTTTAGAGAACCTGACCTAAGACATTTGGTGCCATGAGTGGTCCTAGGAAGCTGACTGTAACAGTGGGTTGTGGAGTTGCTCACTCACCATGAGACAATGAGGACCCCATGACTGATGGTGGGTGGAGTATTGATGGTCCCTGGCATGTGGTACCTGCCAATCACTGAGACATTGGTGAATTGGGACAGGATAAGGGTAGAAAGGGTTGTACTGACTTGTGTAAGGTTTGGGACAAACAGGAAAATGTAAGGATTATGGAATCGGATAGCTCTTGCTGAAAGCCACTGACTCCTTGAAGAGAGAAAATAGCAAGACAGATGACCACCAATTTAATGCAAAGTCTGTTTCAGAGGGTCTCCTTGGCAGCATTTTAAGAGACCTTCATCTCCTGCAAACAGAATCACAGAACTGAAGTTCAAGTTTAAGAATGAATAATTAATTAATCCTACCACTTTTGGAGGCTGAGGTGGGAGAATCTCTTGAGGCCAGGAATTCAAGACCAGCCTGAGCAAGAGAGACCCTGTCTCTACCAAACAAACAAAAACAAAATTTACCTGGGTGTGATGATGCGTGCCTGTAGTCCCAACTACTTGACTGAGGCAGAATTGCTTGAGCCCAGGAGCTTGAGGTTGCAGTGAGCTGTGATGACGCCACTGCACTCTAGCTTGGGTGACAGAGCACAACCTTGTCTCAAAAAAAAAAAAAAAAAAAAAAAAAAGACGTGAGAATGATAGAACTTCAGCAGTGCGCTGGGGGGGAAGAGGTGGAAGGGATAGGATGATATGGGTAGCTGTGCTTGAGCACTTTAAACTCCTAGGTTCCCTTGAACTCTGGCCCTGCAAAAGTGGCCCACATTGTTGGGAAATAGAACCTTTTCCTTTGCTGGAAGAAGATGCCTCAAATGAAGCAGGCAACGTACCAGATGATGCTGACCTCAGAATCTGCTTCCGCCTCTCTACCTGTCTACCATATGCTTTAGAAATAGGATATTAACGGAAAAATAGGTGAAACATAAAGTTTGGAGTTTTGTTAATAGTAACACATCAATCTTGGTTTCTTAGTTTTGACAAAGGTATCACAATAAAAATCCCCTAATTAATACATAAATTCAACACACTCCCAGTCGATATCCTAACTGGCTTTTTGGTATAAACTGACAAGCTAATTCTAACATTTATATAGAAATGCAAAAGGCTTAGCAGTGAAAACAACTTTGAAAGGGAGGAACCAAGTTGGAGGAGTTATATTACCTGATTTCTTTTTTCTTTTTTTGAGACAGAGTCTTGCTCTGTTACCCTAGCTAGAGGGCAGTGGCGTCATTGTAGCTCACTGCAACCTCAAATGCCTGGGTTCAAGCGATCCTTCTGCCTCAGCCTCCAGAGTAGCTGGCACTACAGACACATGCTGCCATGCCCAGCTAACTTTTTTCCTATTTTTTCATAGAGACAAAATCTCACTCTTGTTCATGCTGGTCTGGAACTCCTGGCCTCAAGTGATCCTCCCACCTCAGCCTCCCAAGGTGCTAGGATTACAGGCATGAGCCACCATGCCTGGCTTGTTTTGGTTATTTTTTACTATTTAGAATAGATATTTTTAGAGTATATGTAAGTGACAGCCTGGTTTTCCCTTATTAGTTAATCTTTAAAAGTGTCCCAAGAAGGGGAGAATGAAAGGGAAAGAAAGAAAACAAAGTAAGGTAGAATCAGTTTTAGATAGTCATACAATTAAGAAGCCAATACTTATTTAACCCTAAAACATAGAAACCAAGGAGGGTATGTCTTCTACGTTAAGTAAAATGATCTCTTCCAGAGACAATACAAATAATCTTATGACGGTTATTTCCCTTTTTGTTTAAGGAACTTCTCAAATGAACAATTCCATTCATGTCCAAAGTTTTCCCCGAAAGTGGCCACTGTAATTCAACATTGTCCCTGGTGAAACTGTGCTAGTGAGATACATGTGAGTTATGCTATAGTGAGAAAACATGAAGGAAGCAGGTATTTGGTCCAGAAGAGGCAGGATTTTTGATTGAGAAGGCCCCACAAAAACTGTCATGGTCCTTAAGGATGGTGCTTTTGCAGAAACTTGCAACCTAGAACTTGACCAAAGGCCAATTTTCACCAACCAACAAGATAGACAAATCTTAATTCTAGATAGAGGAAACTAAACAAAGCAGTCCCCAAGGACACAAAGATAAGACTTCTTTTACATGGTCTCTTTTGTCCCTGTCTTGGTCAAGTTGGATTCTATTAAATATTTCACAGGGCCCCCACTGCTCCAACAGTACCACCAACCCCTAACACTTGCCTTGTACTGAAGTGTGCAAACTCCTAGTTTCAGCTGTGGTTCTCAATATAGCTCATGGAAATTTTCATTCAGTACCTGTTGATTATTTTGCAGTTCTCAGGTCTGTTAGATGCTCGTTACTTCTCTTACACAGTGACTCGAGGTCATGTCATTTCACAACTTTGGTGGTACCCTGTTACCTGGTTTTACTACAGATGCTATCCATGGGTTTCGGTTTTGCAGTCCTAGTTGCCATGTGTTTTCAAGGAGGGATCTGGGGAGATTCAAAAATTATGCCACTACCATCACTATCTTCTCTCTGGTGTCCTTTTTGATAACAAGGAAAACCAAAGAAATAGCCCAACAGACTACCTACACATCTCATTAGCTAGAATTATAACACATGCCCTCGCCTAAATAAACCCCGAGTCAAGAAGGATGGTGTTAATCCTCCTGTGATGGCCAAACCTAGATTAGCGTCAAGACTCACTTCCTGGAATTAGAACAAAAAGGGAAAAGCACATAGACACCTAGAAGGCAAGTAACTGAGCTTGCCAGAAAAGCAGCAGCAAAGCAGCAGTGCTGGACAGGGGAATAGATTTCAGTATAAAAATAACATGTTAAGAACATTATTTTTCAAAATTCTTGATAGTAATTCACAGAAATATTAATATATTTTATATCACCACCTTGTACACACACACACACACACACACACACACACACACACACACACTCATGTAACTCAAACAAGTTTCATGAATCAATACTATGTAGTAAAATAAAAACCTAGTTAATTCCAAATATAATTTTATTAACATTTAAATACAACACATCAAAAAAAATCCCTTAAAAAGTACAAACACAACATTTCGTGAAGATTTTATTTAATGTGATGGGTGTGCTTGCCTGTTCATAAGTTCCTTCCAGTCGGGAACGCATGAAGATAACGCTACCCGCATGTCTGGTGCACTATTGAGCCTATTTCTTTTCTTTGTTTTCAATCGTGTCAAGATTGAAAATCCTAGTTCACACAAATAAGTAGTTGTGAATGGTAATAACAGCAATATACTCTTAGTACTCAGCAATGGAAATTCACCTTTAATCTTAATCCAAAATGCTGATAAACTTAATGTCTTATAATAATTCTTCAGTGTGAATGATGAACTGAGCTGTAATAATTCATTCTCTTCTTCAGGCTCCAAGTTTAACTCAATTATTGATTCTGGGTTTTGAAAAGCAAATGGATCTTTCATCCAAATATTTTCCTTTAATGATTCAAATTTCTCTTGTGGAAAGTAATAACTAAAGGTTTGAGACAAAGAGGTAAGATGCAACAATATCTCTAATTGTATGTCTCTTAAGCAGTCTTCATTAATAATATTCTCTTCAATGTGTTGCAACAATGTTGGGAACATATAGTAGCTGGGGTGATTACTTTTAAGTCTTGCTTGCCACAATGATAATGTTTTTTGGAATCCTAGAATATGTTCAAGATATTGAAATATGTCATTGTTTTTTCCCTGTATTTTCAAATTTAATTCATTAAAAATGCCAAAAATATCACTTAAATATGCCAGTTTTGTTACCCAAATGTCATCTTCAAAAATATTTGCCAAATGAGATTGCTTTTCAATGAGAAAAATGTAAATTTCATTCCTGAGTTCATATACTCTGCTCAATACTTTTCCTTGAGACAACCAACGAACTTCTGTATGAAATAGTAAGTGGGTGTGGTTAACTCCAATCTCTGAACAAAATATTTCAAGAAGTCGGCTGTTCAATGAACTTCCTTTAATAAAATTAACAATTTTCACTGCATTTTTCAATACATCCATTAGACTTGGTGGAATTTCTTTGGATACCAAAGCTTCTCGATGAATAAAACAGTGATTCCAAAGAGCATTGTTATGGGTTGCTTCTAACAATTTTTCAATAACTCTGCTATGTTTTCCAGTCATATTTGCTGCTCCATCACTTGAAATTCCTTTACAATTTTTCCAGTTTAATTTGTACTGATCAATGATGCACTTTTCTAGTTCATTAAATAAATCTAATCCAGTTATATGTGAATTTAAATTTAAACAACATAAGAGATCCTCTACAAAATCATCTTGCCACACATATCTGACATAAACCAAGAGTGTTGGACAACTTGCAACATCAGTACTCTCATCGAGTTGGATTGCAAAGTCTATACCAGACTGTAGCCGTGTAATAAGCATTGCTTCCAAATGTTTTGCAATAGTACAGATTCGACGAGATATCGTGTTATCACTAAGAGGTATAGTTCTTAGTTTATCAGCTGATTTATCATCAAAAATTGTACGTACCATATCCATACATGCTGGAAGGATAATTTTTTCAGCAGCTGTGTGGGCCATTTTCTCTTTTGCCACTCGATATGCAACTAAATATGATGATAGTAAGGCTCTCTCATTCATAGTTGTAGAGCGGCTAAGAAATTGTGGTGATGAATCTACGTTATTTTTTTCCCTTTGAAAATGGTCTTCTTCCTCTTCATCTTCCTCCTTCACATTCACTATCACTACACCTTCCATCTCCTGGGTAGGCTGGGGAGACAAATTTGTAGTATCCCTTGATTCGGCAGTCATTATTCAGGTTAAAGGAACAGGCTCACTCGATCCAAACACAGTCTGTTTTGTAGGGCTGTCCTTTGTGACCTAGGAGGTTTTATGAGATTGGTTTTTGCTATCCTGTAGGGTAGAAAAATTTAATAGTAGTATTAAAAAGCGACATTGTATTGCTATGCCACTTACAACTTATACAAGACAATTCACTAAATCCTGTGTTGTAACATGGTAAATGCCGAGTAATCGTCATTATGCTAGCTGTGCGCCAGACAGATCTGGTACATTACATACACAGCTCCTTTAACACCTATGGAAACCTAATAAGGTACACATGATTATTAGTCCTGTTTTAAAGATAAAAAATAGAAGCTGAGAAAGATTAAATATGTCTAACAATACATAGTGTAGTAGAACCAGTACTCAAACTCAAGTCTGAAGTCAGTGTCCTAAGTATGCTGTTACATAGCCAAATCAAAAAAGTGATCTGGTCACTGTTAAAAGTAATCACCAAAGTAGGGTATACAAGATGATCCACCGGGGCACAGGGAAAAGAATTAGAATTAAGAAGAAATTAAGTTGTATAATTACATGACTACTGGAACATTTCACGTTACATAGATCCATGAGTTATTCTAGAGGGAGAATGAGATTTCAATAGCAGATGGGGGCTGACAATGTACCCTCATTTGCTTGCTTCTAGCATATTGCAATGTTTCACTGTTTATGTGAGCCTAGTGAATTTATAGATATTATTTGGTTTTACTAAACTAACCTTCAAAATTAGTCAGATGGCTTAATTGATTCCTGCAAAGAAATAACAGCAAGTATGTCAAGGATGGATTGGATTGCACCAAGAATAGCTATGCAATGAAGGATGCTCCAAGAATTCATTGTTTTGACTAACTTTATCCATTACTGGAAGCTAATGCAATTCCTGCAAATCTTAATTTCATTCTTTTATTCATTAATCTATAAGAACCATTACAGAAAATGTTTCTCAAATTTATCTTGTGACCCATGTCCATTTCTAAACTAGAATTCAGGCCCTCATTACCTCTAGCATAGATCACTGCAATAACCTACTTAGCTGCAATTCTCCCTGTTCTAAATCAAACTACATAATAGGGTCTGAACAGTATTGCCACAATACAGCTCTGAACATACCATTCTCTCCTCTCAAAAATTAAGCATAAATCCCTTTCAAGGTTGCCATACCACGACAATCTTCAAGTCTTTCCTTCCATTTCTTCACAGACTCTATACTTCACAAAAACTGGACTCACTGTTCAGCATGTGCTGGTTTCCCATCTTCATCCCTCTTCCTGGAACATCTCCCTCCCTAACTCCATCTCTCAAAATTCTACCCTTTCTTGAAACACATTAAGCTCTTCCTGACAGCTCCAATTTTTCTTTTTGTTCCATCTTATAGCATTTCTAGTATTTGTCATCATTTGTGTTGCCATTTTTATCCTCATCTTCCAACTATTATATTTTCTGTGCTCATTTCCCTTCATTTTTAGAGACATAGCTCCTGAAAATTCCATTCTGTCCCTCACGGTGGCAATATGAATCAAAATGAAGGAAATCCAAGGAGGAGGTAAAACTGAAAGAGATAGGGCTGTGGTCAGGAGCATAGTCACTCCTCTCTGACTTGAACAGGCCCTCACAGAGTAGTTTCCTGCTTCAATTTGGGTGGGTAACCACAAAAATACTGGCTTTTATTTTACCTTTCGCAAATGCTCCCAGTACCCAGTCCTCCCTTGACTTTACACTATCTCCACCACTGGTTGGGTATGTAATATTTTGACAGCTCTTGCTCTGAAATTTAATTATTAATGCTTTCATGCCTTATCTCGGCTAGACTACTACTTAAGAGTAAACATTGTCTTTTGCTTTCATTATTGCCTGTAGGTTACTTAACATAGTTCCTTGCAATGAGTAGACATTTAACACACTGCCACATTAGAAAAAAATTTTTTTTCCTTGGGGCCATGGTGTTTTATTACAAAAATAGAATAAAAACTTCAAAAACAAAATGATCCTTTTTAATTCAATGAAAAAATTGTTACTTTTTATTGTTTTCTGTGCGTGAGGTACATGCAACTTGAAAAATAGTTCACGTGGCTTCCAAGGTGAAGAGACATGAGTTAAATATGCTTCATGAGGTCCCGGGCTCAAAATTAGCATGAGTGGAATACAACTCACAGGGAAGTTAATGTGTTAAGAAATTTTTGTTCAAATGGAACAACATCAACATTTTCTGCTCATTTGTAGAAAGTTCAACAAATTCACCATAGGCCTGTTATTTCAATACTAGGAAGGACAGGTCATTTATCAATTAAGAGATTTCACTATGATTGTCAGGTTATTTTTTTTTTTTTTTTGAGACAGAGTCTTACTCTGTTGCCTGGGCTACAGTGCCGTGGCGTCAGCCTAGCTCACAGCAACCTCAAACTCCTGGACTCCAGCGATCCTCTTGCCTCAGCCTCCTGGGTAGCTGGGACTACAGGCATGCGCCACCATGCCTGGCTAATTTTTTCCTATTTTTAGTAGAGACGAGGTCTCCCTCTTGCTCAGGCTGGTCTTGAACTCCTTGAGCTCAAGCAATCCTCCTGCCTCGGCCTCCCAGAGTGCTAGGATCACAAGCGTGAGCCACCATGCCCGCCCTGTCAGGTTATTTATAAAACATCTGAGTAAGAATGAGAGGAATATTATATAGCAGCACAGGTTTAAAATACAGAAATAAATGTTATGTCCATGGGTAAGTTATATAAATGTCTCTCATTATACTTCCCTGTGTAACCAACCTATATCCCTACCAAATAATAATGTTTCATGGATCTGCTTACAATGCATTCTCCACATTCATTAATTGATTGCCTATGATCTACATAGCACTGGTCTGTATAATAAATGTTTTGTTAGGTTCTCTATCACTTAACCTTTCTCAATAATGGGAGTAATTTTCTGTATACTGGTGGCACAGCAGGAAATGGAGGTGGGGCATTAGGTGTTGCCTAGCTGAATTTTTCACAGGTAAATTCAGTGTATCATTGAACTCCAAAGTTGGAAGGGCCCTTGTGATAAACTATTTTATTTAGGACAAATTTGAGACTTGGTGGGTCTATGATCTTCAAAGAACATCCTGTTAATCAGTGGTGGAGAGAGCGCCCATAACCGGTCTCCTAATGGCCCAAAGCACTTTCCACTGCATCACCAACAAACTCCCTTCACTACTCACCCCTCCAAGTCAAGCAAAGTTACTTCCCACAACGGATCCCCTCAATGTCCAAAACTGCTCATTTAAAAAGCCTCATAAACTCCAGAAACTGAAAAGAAAAGAGTGAAGTACATATAATCTTTTCCTATTGCATCATAATCACTTCTTTACTCAATAGGCTTCACTCTTTCATCACCATCATAATAGTGGTGGTTTGAGGGTGAACAGATAATCTGTGGACACTTGTGAGACTTACCAAGCCCATCAAATTAAAAGAAAAAAAAAAAGGCCCATGGAACTTGGTATCCTCTAAGGTTGCCCAAATTTTACAACTTGGGGTCCCTAGGAAACCAGAAAACCCTCACCAGAAAAGAAACAAATGGGGACAAGGGGGAGAGCACAGAAATCAGACTAGGGTCATTTTGTCCGTGATTCCTTGGGGTGAAAACCGAAGACTAGGGGACAAGAAGGGACATGCAGACTCCCTCTCCCCAGTCCCAGGAGTATCCATCTCAGTCCGGAAACCAAAACTTCGTTCCTTTCCCGCCTGAACCCAGGGATGATGTCTCTGCTGGGAGACAACGCGTCCTACCCGTCGGGGCTGGTTCGAGGAATGGAGACATGGGCTTCCCTCCACCCCGTTCGGAGGCGTCCTGGTGAGGGGGGCAGCGGAGCACAGCCGCACACATCCGCCTCTGTCCCCGCCCGTCCTCCCCGGCTGCACCCACGTCTCACCGTGAACCCCAGTGAAGACTGGGGTGCTAGGATAGAAAAGGGTTGTGGCTCGGAGGATCGAAAGACACCGGCCCGTGACCCGTCCCTAGGGGCGTCAGAAACCAGAGCTAGCGTCACAAGAGCTGGAAGTGCGTCACAGACGCCCTTCAGGTCTGAGCTTCGCTTCAGGGTCCTCTCTAGGACGCGGGAGGACTTCGGTCCCGGTTTCCAAATCGTAGGGCTCCAACCTCTGGCTTTGGGGATCTAGCTCCTCAGCATGTCGGCTCCGAGGACGTGCGGGGGCGGGAAGGAGATTAGGTTTCCCTTTATACTGCCCTGCTCAGATACCTATACGTTTCTTCTATTTTTATCGACGGCAATAATTTTAATAATCGTAATTATTATCAAACAATAATAATAGTGATTGTGTGTCTGTGGCAGAACTGAAACCAAGCGCCGTAGACAGAGGAAGATCAAGGATAAGTGGTGTCACAAACCGACATGGTTACTTCTTTTGGGACCCTGATTATTTTTGTATTGACAGTTGAATGGGCAATATTTTTGAATACTTGGTCTATGGGCAACAGACGTTCTTTCCAACACTAGATAGTTATGAGATTTTGAGCGTGGCTAATGTTTCCAGGGAGTTTTCAGAGTAATGATAGAGAAATTAGTACAGTAAGTTGAATTGGAGGCATTTTTGTTCTCAAAGTGTTATTACAATAAGTATGGTTTCTACCATTACTTCCTGAGTAGGTCAATAATAACTTCACCTTTTGTAAAACAGTAACTGAGACCTTGAATGGCTGTGACACGACTCTAAGTTCTGAGACAAGTCTGTGGTAGAGCTCAACAATGGAAAAGTCCACAAAAGAAAAAGCCACCTGTTACAGAGCTTACCTATGACTAGGTGGTATCCTGAATTACCTTCTAAGCCCTGACCAACGTTTCATTCCTTATGCGGTTTGACCTTGCCATGGTTGCCATTATTTTCTGCCTTTCTACTTCTCCATGACTCTTTCCAATAACACACCTGAGTGTGCCTTTGCTCCTTTATCACTGGCTGGCTCTCTAACTCCTTGATGACATCATATTCTCAGAACTTATTCCCCCAGATACATCCTCATATTTTCTTCCAGTGTTCCAAGTCATCTCTAAGAGTATTATTATGCATTGTATTTTTCTTCTTTATCTAGACCAGTCTCTCCTCCCCACCCCCATCTCCATTCCTACACTGAAATGCCTAAAGGGTTCAGGAAGGTAGATTACTGAATGCAGCTGGCAGGGTATAAACTTTTGTATTTATGTAGTGTGTGGCAGGGACTGTGGGGGGCTCTATAATAACTATTCTTTGCCTCCTGATCTACTGGCACAAGAAACCCAAAGTGCCCAGTGGTATTCTGTTTCCAGTTCAGTGGAACACTTAATGTGTCTACTAGAGGAAATGTTCTTCCTGGGAATGAGGACTATAATCCAGCTGACTCTAGATTTTGGAGCTAGAAAGCACAATTTCTACAAGGGGGTTACTGGGTGTAACAGTAATAGGGGATACTCCTGTTTCATTCCCTTGGTTCTTGTACACATGTAGTCTTTCTGTTGGAGACACAGTATTATATATCCATACTGGTCCCATGCATATCAATGCATATACTGAATCCAGAAGGACAGCTCCCCAACTTTGCAAGACGTTGTATCTTAGCATTTTAGCTGAGTCTTCAATAGGCCATTCCAAAGTTCTATCTGGCTAGCTGCTTCTGAATGATGAGTAAGTACCATGAACTCTGTAGTTTCAAGTTCATTGTCACACCTCCCTGGGCTATCAAATGGATTCCTTAGTTTAAGGTATGTCAATGGATAAGGCATCCTGTAAGCCCTCAGGCTTACAGCTTAGTTGTAGAGAATTTCCATAAGGCCATAGGTGTTAAGTTATGGGTGAGGTGACAGTGGGGCAGAGGTAAGTGGCAAGGGATTCTGGGTGGTGGTGTTGGAGGCAAAGCAGTCGGGGAAGACAAGCCCATATTTAGAGCATGTATCAGTTTGGTAAGAACAAATTGCTGTCCCTTCTATGGTAAGAGGGATCTGATGCACTCAACCAGGTGGTAGCTGGTATCCACAAGGCTCAGTGGTCTCTAATACTGGTGGGTTTCTAGTGCTGGCAGGCTACACATTCCACAGTGGTAGAATTTGTATCAGCCTTGGTAAGTGGAAGTCCATACTGTTGGGACCATGCTCAGCCTCTATACCTGCTGCCATGGTCTCTCTGTTCATGAGCCTATTGCATAAGCACTGAGATGGCCCTTGACCAACGAGTCAAGCCATTCATCACTGCCCAGGAGTCAATGCATCTCTGTGCCTTAGACTACCTCCTCTGAAATATGATGTCAATGACCAAATGTACCATTGTTCACTGAGAGAATTTTTCTTCACCAGTATACTTCAGAGCAACCGCTGAGTGGGGCTGTAATGAAGGCATGATTTGTTTCTGGATAATGCCAACATATTGAACTGACCCATAGGTCTGAAGAGACCCAAGCCTCTTCAGTATCCATCAGTTAGTTGTAGGGAACTTTCAAAAGGCCATAGCTGTAAGTTATGGGTGAGATGGCAGTGGCACAGAAGTAAGTGATATGGGAGTCCCGGCCAGCTATTCATGTGACTTATTTGTGCTTTCTTGACCTGTTTAAGCCAGACTCCAAATATACTACATCCTTCACACAGCAGATTGCTGCCACATTTGTTGTACCTTATGATTTGGTGTATCTAAAAACACACAGCTCCTGATAGGTAGCTCATGTTGTATAGTCATGAGCTGTTCAAGGTCAAATTTTTAGCCCCTATGAAGTTTGTTAGCATGCCAGAAACTTTTTTAGATGGAGGGTCTTTTTTTGCCTTAAAAGGCATGTCTTTGCTCCAGAACTTTAGGTATTTGTGCCATGACACTTTGTTACGGGTTGAATTGTACCCCCATTCAACCCCCAATTCACATGTTGAAGTCCTAGCCCCTAACACCTCAGAATGTGAACTTATTTGGGAATAGGATCCTTTCAGAAGTAATTTCTTAAGACTAGGTCATATTGGAGCAGGCTGGGTCCCTGATCTAATATGACTGTCATATTTCCCTTGTTTGGGAAATTTTTATTTTTATTTTTTATACTTTTTGGAGAGGGCACCTGGATGTGAGCTGTTATCCTTATATATAGGGGAAATTTGGACATAGTGCACAGAGAGAATGCCAAATGAAGATGAAGGCAAAGACTGGGGAGATGATTCTACAAAGCCAAGGAATGCCAGACTGCCAGCAAGCCACCAGAAGCTAGGGTAGAGGCACGGACAGATTCTTCCTCATAGCTCTCAGATGGAACCACACCTTAATTTCTGACTACTAGCCTCTAGCCTATGAGCCAATAAATTTCTGTTGTTTAAGCTGCCCAGTATGTGATACTTTGTTATGGCAGTCGTAGCAAACTAATACACTCTCATATTGGGGCTTGCTGGTGGGGGGACTCCATACAGAATCTGTATCCACCAGAGATACTTCTGGAACCACTGTATTTGCAAGTAAGCTTGTGCTGTTGCTTGGACTTACTACAGAGGCCTCTCTTGCTCTGAGCCCTACTAAAAAGTAGAAGCCTTCCAGGCCACCCGATATGTAGGCTGGAACAGTTTTCCCAGGTGCCATATGTGCTGCCTCCAAAATCCAAAGAGGCCCACCAAGCACTATGCCAATATCTCTGGGATTAGGAGGAAAAAGGTGAAACAACTTGTCCTTTACCTTTGGGTGATGTCCTTACATGCCCTAGACCATTGGACCAGCACCCTCCCCCTTCAAAAAAAGTCACCAATTTGACAAGTCTCTGAATCTTCAGGTTTATGTATTGTCTCGGTAAGATGTCTTACTAGGACATCTATCATCCTTGTCACTTGCTGCTCGCTGGGTACAATTAGCATTTGTCATCAATATGGTGGACCGACATGATGGTCAATAATGGTTCCTGTGGACTCAGAACAAGTCTTGGGATCCCACTCTTTCCTTGTATGAGCCCTGACTGTAACGCAGCGGACCTGTTGAGGCTGCACAATTGATTTTCTTTGAATTATTGCCACTGTTATAAACAGATTCTAGGCTTCATTTTCAGCTCAGCCTTCCTAGCTGCATAATTACCTGGTAATTTATCAGAAATCAGCTACTATATATATCTAGGTCTATTTCTGGACTTTCTATTCTGCTTCATTGATCTATTTGTTTATCTTTATGTCAATATAATACTGTCTTCATTACTCTAGTTTCATCAAGTCTTAAAATCATGTAAGTACTATAATTTTATTCTTTTTCAAAACTGCTTTGGCAATTCTAAATTTTTAGCAATTCTAGATAAATTTCAGAATCAGTTTTTCAGTTTCTATAAAAAAAAAAAACCTGCTGGGATTGGGTCGGTATTATATTGAACATATAGATCAATTTGGGAGAAACTGACATGGTACCAATATTGATATTGACTTTTCCAATACATGTACATGTTAGATCTCTTCATTTATTCAAGTCTTTTAAAAATTTCTCTTTTATAATTTTTTTTTTTTTTTTTTGAGACAGAGTCTCACTGTGTTGCCCGGGCTAGAGTGCCGTGGCGTCATCTTAGCTCACAGCAACCTCAAACTCCTGGGCTCAAGCGATCCTCCTGCCTCAGCCTCCCGAGTAGCTGGGACTA